>JAVQMG010000102.1:1450000-1587500 GCA_032878915.1 Castanopsis chinensis
TCACACTTTACTATGATGTGCATGGGCAAAGTGTGGTCTCTACCTTCCGTTGGTAGTTTATCATCCGTAATGGAAATCTAGTTGATGGCCAATATTTTCAAGACCATACGTTCAAAGGCGGACTCTGTAGCACTTGTAGGAATACATGTCTCTTTCAAGACTTTCAAGAGATCATTAGAGGATAGCAACAGCGCCAAGATGGAAATCTAAGCTGGTGACTTGTTTAGCTGCTGAATCACACTATACTCTGAGTTTCTAATAACTTTCAAGAATTCCTTAGCTTCTTCGGTTATGACCCTGTTCCTAACGGGTTTAGCTGTACCCTTACCAATCTCTTTCCTTCTCTTTTCTAGCTCCTCGGGAGTATAGCAACGGCCACTCCTAGAAAGCCCAGATAAACCTGAAGAGATATTGGAGCAAACTTCCTCTTTTTCGGTTCAAGTGAAGATCAAGGACACATCGTATTTCCAAGGGACACGATGATTATCTTCATAGGAGAATGGCTTTGGCATGCGAATGATAACACCCTCCTGATTTTATAGTTTGGGAACTATAGAAAACGTCTTTGGATTAATGACCACCAGAATTGGCAAAATAGATTCAAGGGTTCTTGAGCCAGATACCCCAGAGATTCCAGAGGTAGGCTTTGGCAAAATGAGAGGATCGAACCCTCGAATAGTGGGAACAATGGCGGTTCCCTTCTGAACTAATGATGAAACTAGCCCTGTGATCGCAAGTAACGCAAGAATTAGAGGAACGAATCCTCCAATGGCAAATGGGACGTCTTCCTTCCCTGAATCTGATGATCTCCTCAATGAACTAAAGGAACGAATCTGTGGGGGTTTCTATGATCTCCTCAATAACTACTAAAGAGGAAGGTGCTAGAGTAACCTGGCCAAGGTGTTTCAGTAAATACTCATCCTAATCCTTCCTTGACCTAACTGATATAGCATTGCAGTTGGCTTTTAACTGGATTGTTAGAGGACACAAGCTTGTGGACCTACAACCACTTCTTCGCACAATTTCCCTTTTAATCCAGATGATACTGCGCTCAGCTAAACTCTGCACTTGTACTCGAAGCACTTTGCAATTGAATAGGGCATGGTTGTCTTTATTATCCCAGAATGAGCAGATTCCTCAATTGAATCCCGGGGTTCCCATACCTTTAAGATCAAGGGGGCTCTCTTGGACCAAGGCTAGAAGCATAGCCTTTCATGGGAATAACAGTGAGGAGAAACCAGGAACCCATTCTTCCACCATGATGATGGCATTCACATTTCCTTCTTGATGGGGAGGCAAGGGGTTGGTGATTATATTCGGAGTGACTGCATTATCGAATTGTATCAGCTTGTTGTCTCTGAGATCCTGAACATGGTCTCTCAAATGGAGACATTCCTTAAGGGTATGCTCTTCAACCTCAAAATGGTGTTCACACTTCTTAAATGGGTCAAAATTAGGTGATAGAAGGCTTTCCCTAGGTTTTTGAAACATTGGCATCACCAGCATCCTTTTTAGTAGGTAAGCATAAAGATCTATCATGTGCATGGGCAATGGAGTGTACTTTCGGTTTTTCCTCCTAAAAGGATAAGGTAGATATAGCCTTCCTCTCTGATTAAAGGCTCTGTTAGGTGCTTAAGCGGACTAATTTTGTTGCTGATAAGGTCTAACAGCTGGGGTAGTATAGGTGGGAGCAACACCTTTAGGCCTTTTTGATGCATTATCGACCATATGAACATCGACTTTCTTAGTCTTATGGCTGATCATTCTCTTAACTTGTTGTTTAACCATGGAACTCAGAGATTTGGCATCCATGATCTTCTTGGTCCCAATACCCTCATCAATGCGCTCCTTAATAGGGATGAGGCTAGTGAAATGGGTGACTTAGGTGCTAATCATCTTCTTATAGTAAGAAGGCTTGAGGTTATCAATGAACCACTTGATCATTTAATTTTCCATTATGGGGGGTTGCACTTGTGCGGCTAGCTCACACCAACTCTAGGCATACTCATAGAAGGATTCCCCACTCTTCTTTTTTATCCTCTGAAGAACGTTGCGGTCGGGATCTATCTCGGTGTTGAACCAATAGTATTCTAGGAAAGACTATCAAGAAAAATCTGGCAAAGTAAAGGGTGATTACCCTCATAGGGAGCCATCTTCCAACAGAATATGCATAAGTGCGCACAAGGGTCTCTTGTACCATCATACCTGATGAACTCTGGTGCCTTGAACTTGGGAGGCATAATGACCTAAGGGAAGTTGGTCAGACTGTCTAGATCAATGCTTCCATGGAGGCTGGAGCCCTCTATGATGCGAACCTTCTCAGCTAGGGTTTCCATTTGGCTTTTGACTTGGCCAAACCCAGATTCAAGGCTCTTGTCCTTAAAAGGATCTGTTTCCTGGTCATTGCCCTAGGCAGTACATTGTGGCCCTGTTCCTATACTAGCGGAGGCTGATTTTCATTCTCGGTCTGGGGACCTCCTTAGCTATAACCTGAAGAGTTTTGTCCTCCTCTTATAACCAGTTATTGTACCATACGCATCAATTCTAACACTTGCTATTTCAAAAGAGCAACTTCTTGAGCAGTTTCACTATGGGGAGAAGTACCACTAGTAGACATCTCTCATGCGCAAGACCTAGTGACAATAGTATCACGGCGCGGTGATAGCTTAGCTTATTTCTTTTTAGCAATCTTTTAATCCTGAGAAATAGTGGGAAGTGAAAGAAACATGGTGTGTTTGATAAAGTGGAAACACAACACTAAAATCAAGTTAGTGTATGCTCTTGCTATTTAACATGCACCTACCATTTTCAGAAAATTTGGCTTTGCACCCTTGATTGGGTATTTATTGTGGTGAGTTTCTACTATGATGCAAGATTAATGCACAAGATTGACAAGTAACCGAAACTTTCATGACATGCTTAACAATGCAGGAAAGACCCTTCTTTTGATTAGATGCTTGTATAAAATTTGCTTTCACAATGCTAAGTTCATTGTCTTCGGTAATGGGCGTTTTACAATACAAGAATGCAATTGCGAGGAAAAGCTCAACTTCTAATAATGTGGACTTCTCGAGGAAGCTCTTGGACACTTAGATCTTTCGGTAATTTGGACAACATGGAACTCTTGCACCTTTGGATCTCTTGAGGGAGCCTTTAGATTCTTGAAATCTAGGACCCTTTGGCAATTTTGACGTCTTGGCAATTCGGATCTCTTGACAATTTGGATAGTATGGATCTCTTGGTAATTTGGATCTCTTGGGCGAGCTTGGTCTCCTAGCCATCTTTTTAGATCTTCCTTGGGGGGGGAATCTTGGACTTCTTATATTTTGGGATTCTTGATAGTTTTTCGATAGCACCTCTCCTTAAACAGAGTTTCTATTACTTGCTACAAATTTTATTTTTGCACAATTAGGTGACGGAACCAATTAGTGTATGCATGAGTGCCCTTGTAGGGTTGTAAACCCTTAGGGATAGGGTATGGTCTAGCACGTACAAGCAACGGGGATGCTTTTCCTAGGGGTTTAATCATGGATGTTATGCAAGAAAGATAGAAAGAACTTGGAGTAGAGCACAATAAGGGTGTCCTTTCCTAGGCTTGGATGTTCACTCTTTAGGTTTCACCTAGTTTTGATGGGCTCCGGGCTTGATCTAGTCCTCACGGGTTTGACATAACTAGGCCAACTGTATGCAAAGGCTTAACTGATAGGTGGTTCCTGTCCTAGGGTACTCAATCGCCATACCCCTCCCTTCATGGAAGTTATGGGGTAGGAAGGATCGAGGGGGACTTTTCAACTGTTCTTGTCCACCCATAAACCCAAAAGTGCCTACAACTCAGCCCCGAAGCTAACTATGGGTAACACTGTGGATGTTTTTGTCCATACAAGACACTTTCCCCTGACCTCTAGCCCTATAAGGGTGTCCTTGCCTAGGCTTGGATGTTCACTCTTTAGGTTTCGCCTCTGGGCTTGATCTAGTCCTCATGAGGTTTGACATAACTAGGCCAACTGTATGCAAAAGCTTAACTGATAAGTGGTTCCTGTCCTAGGGTACTCAATCCTTTTCAACTGTTCTTGTCCACCCATGGACCCAGAAGTGCCTATAACTCAGCCCCGAAGCTAACTATGGGTAACACTGCCAATGTTTTTGTCCATACACCTTCAGATGGGGTGATGAAATCCCCCAAAGAGGTGAGACTGCGCCAGCAGTGTAAAGCCCTGGTTCGGCTCAAAAAGGTGTATATGTCATGCAATCCTTAATAAAAGGGAAAGACTTTTTCAAAGCATAGCAGATATATATAGGGAAATCAGATAAAGGTGTATGTTAGGACATATGTAGTTCAAGTCTGTGAACATATGTCGCTATTTTATGTAATTGGCTTATCCTTAGACAAAACGCACTTTACTTGTAATTGGGTAGATTTAGGATGGGTTTAATACTTCAAGAAACAGTGTTTCAAGATCCAGTGTTGAAGTCATCAAAGTCTGTCCAAGACACAAGCAAGGAAGTGCCAGTTTTTAAATCTCGACACCTACCTCGACACATGCATCTATCGAGATTTAAAGAAGCTGTTTTTCCCGAGCCTCGACAGCTTCTCGACACCTCTCGACACCTCTATCTGTCGAGAATTAAAGAAAACAGATTTCCAGTTCTGTTTCAAGTCCAATCCGTGAGTATGTCTTTGGGATTTCTTTTCTCCTAACCCTAGACATATAAAAGGATTATTTTAAGGGCCGTCAATAAGGATGCAAGTTGCACATTCATTCAGAACTTCTTGTTCATGCAATTTGTGATCTGAAAAACAAAGTTCGTGCCCTAGTTCATCTCTGATGATTTGAAGAACTTTGCAGCCAACAACTCTCTCTCTAGTTGGTAATTGAAGTCGCGTACTGGGATCCGCGCATCTGGTTAGTCACGTACTGGGATCCGCGCATCTGGTTAGTCACGTACTTGGAGCCGTGCATTGAAAGTAGAAACTGTCACTACAGAACAAGTCCAATTGGGTATTGGGGTAAAAGTTCAACTGTAGGTTGGTAAGGTACTGGGATTCCTTGCTTGTAACTGCTTGTTGTGATAATAGTGGAGTTTCGGGAGTGGTGACCTAAAATCATTTGGTGGGGTTTTTGCCGTAAGGTTTTCCCTATTCGTAAACAAATCACCGTGTCATTTAATTTCCGCTGCATTACTTAGTTTGGTGATTTGTTTGTGCTACCACGTGATATTGCATGTTAAATTGATTAATTAATAACTGGGCTAATTAATTAATCTAAGTTATCACAAGGGGTCAACGCATTTGTGGCCTGTCAGTGTAGCGAAAATTAAATTTTGCTACCCTATGTTTGCATGTGAGGAAAGCTGTAAAGCGTGTGAGAAAAGCAGTAAAGCATGTGAGGAAAGCAATAAAGCATATGAGAAAAGTGGTAAAGCCCCTTGTGAATTTACCTCAAAGCCTCCCTTTCGGAAAAGGATTTTTGGAAAAAGATTTTTGCTCTTTTGAAAACAGTCTATTAGGATATAGTAAAAGCCCTTTTCAAAAGGAAATCCCTAGAGACCAATGCCAATTTTTGTGTTTTGAAAGCCAATGTCCAAATATTATGGACCTATCAAAAGCTCTAAAGGATAAACTCTCATAGTTCCCCAGTGGAGTCGCTAGTCTGTCTATTAGGACATATATGATTGGATGTTAGAAACATATGTCAACATTTTATGTATTTGCCAATCCTTTGACAAAACGCACTTTACTTGTATTTAGATAGATCTAGGATGTGTTTAATGCTTCAAGAATCAAGGTTTCAAGTTCAAGTGTTAAAACTATTTAAGTCTGTCCAAGATTCTAGTGAGAAAGTGCTTGATTTTCAAGCTCAATAGCCAATATCTATCGAGGTTTAAATATTGCTGAAACCCATGGCTCTACAACTAGCTCAATAGATGGCTATCTATCGAGGTTTATGAAACTCAATTTTTCAGGGCTGTTTTTTATCCAATCCGTGAGTATGTGTCTGGGCTTTCTTTTCTCACAACCCTAAAAATATATAAGGATTATTTTAAGGGCCATATCAGGTTGCACAGCCAAGAGCACAATTGCACAAGAGCATAATTCCTCAAGTGTAACCAGAAAACCTAGTTTGCCCTAGTTCTTGAAGAAGCTGCTATGTTTGTACACCGTAGGGTTTTGTGACCAAGCAACTTCGTGATCTTCATCTGTTGAAGAATAGAAGAACTTTACAGCCAACATCCTTCTCAAGTTGGTGATCAAGTCACGTACTGAGATTCGCACATCTATTGATTAATCACGTACTGGGAGCCATTCAATACAAGAAGAGATTGTCACTACAGAACAAGTTCAATTGGGTATTGGGGTAAGGGTTCAACTATGGGTTGGTATAAGGTATTGGGATTCCTTTACTTGTAATCACTTGTTTTGATAATAGTGGATTCTCAGGAGTAGTGACCTTAAAATCACCCAGTGGGGTTTATAACGTGTAGGTTTTCACCATTCGTAAACAAATCACCATGTCATTTAATTTTCGCTACATATTTAGCTATTTGGTGATTTGTTTGTGCTGTCATGCTCATTACATGTAATTGAACTTAATTAATTCACTTGGCTAATTAATTGGTCAATTCATCACAATGGGTCAATACATTTTTGGCCTATCAAGTGGTATCAGAGAAGGAACACTATGATTAGGGTTTAATCTTTGCTATGAGATCCATTGACCCCTGTTTGTCATGGATAGAGGACAGTCTCTTATTGTACCTCCTTTATTTGATGAAACTAACTATGCATACTGGAAAGTACGCTTAAGAGCTTTCTTGCAGTCCTTAGATGAAAAGGTGTGGCAAGTTATGGAGATAGGCTAGACCAAGCCAAAGGAAGCGTCAGCCGACTGGGATGATGTCAAGATCAAGGCAGCTAATTTCAACAGCAGAGCATTGAATGCATTATTCAATGCGGTCACAAATGAGGAGTTCAAGAAGATCTCCTCCACTGAAACTACATAAGAGGCCTGGACCATTCTCTAAACAACCTATGAAGGAACCAAGGCTGTTAAGAATTTGAAGATTCGGAGGCTCGCTACTAGCTTCAAAGAAATCAAGATGGAGGAGGATGAGTTCTTTGATGAGTTCTATGCCAGGCTCAAGGTTATAGTAAACTCAGTTTTCAATCTTGGGGAAACCATTCCCGAACCCAAAATTATGGGAAAGGTGCTTAGATCTCTGCCTGAGAGATTTCATGCCAAAATCACCACGATTAAGGAGTCAAAGGATATTGACAAGTTTCCATTGACAGAGCTAGTTAGAAATCTGCAGACCTATGAGTAGGGTTTGTCTAGGATCGGGAAGTCAAGCAAGGGCAAGAGCATGGCATTGAAGGCCAAGAGCAGTGACACAAATGAGTCTTCCGACGATGAAGATTCAAAAATGAAGTCCTACATTATCCGGTAATTCAAGAAGTTCATCAAAAATGCCAATGCAAAGGGCTTCGACAAGGACCGTAGGCAATCAAGCTCTTCTCAGTCTAAGAGCCAAGACAAAGGGAAGAAGGATGCTAGGGATGGAGGTCAGTACACTGCTCCTTCAGGGCCCAAATGTTTCGAGTGTCAATGATTCAGTCATATGAAACAAGAGTGCCCCACTTATCTTAAGTCTATTGGGAAAAGCAAGTCACTTGTTGCTACCTTAAGCAACACCAAACCTGAGGATGATTCCGAAAATGAGGATGACAAAATCCTGAATGCCTTTACCGCCACTATCAATCCTACTGAAAGGATTGTAAAAGATGTGGATGAAGAAAAAAACTTGGTAGAGTCAAAATTTGAGAAGATGAATGAGCAAGATGACATCCACACAGCCTATGCAAAGTTGTACAAGGTCTCAGAGAAACATGAGAAGCTGTATAAGTTGGCCACCAAGAAGCTCAGTGATGTGGAGCTTGAACGTGAACAACTTTCCACAAAGTTTGATGAAGCAAACCAGACTATTGGAGCACTGACGTTTGAGAACAATTTCTTGGCTGAGAAGACCAAGAAGCTTGAGGCAAAACTGTTCAAAGTGAGAGCTTAGTTGGAGAGGATCTCAAGTGCAAAGCTTGATGAGATGCTCAGCATGCAAAAATCTGCCTCCGATCGTTCCAGTTTAGGGTAAGATTTTTCTTCTCCTAATATTGCTTCTACTAGTACTACTGTTTTTGTTTCTCCTACTAACAATATTGATTTTGAGAATAATGATGCTAAAAATGTGATAGCTAGTGAGAACATAGAGGCATTTGAGCGAAGTGCCAGATTTCCACAGCGAAAATTCGGCTACAAATCACCTTACTTTTGCGGTGGAAATTAGGCATCTCTTGCCTTAGGTGACATAGACTGTGACAATCACAACGGAATGGGGCGAGCAGGTGTATATATACATACATCATGCACAATGCAAGCACACAGATTAGGAAAGTAAATGCCTACATTCCTAAAGCATGGCCCAAAATATAGATGCAGGAAAGTAAACAAGAGTCACCATACTCTAGAGAAGAGGACGAATAGTACAAAGCATTATACAACTAATACAAACCATCTAAGGGAGAAAGGGAGGAAGAAGGAAGGGGTTTAAAAGAGTACATAACCAAAGGGAAAGGCTAAACTCCTAAACCTACTTACTGCAGCCGCTTGGCTTATATCGACGTGCATGCATCCTCACCCTTATTGCTTGGGCCTAGGAGACCTTGCCCTAGCTCCATACGTCCTCGCTACATAAGCATACATGTAAAGGCAAAGGCAAGAAACTAACAAACAAGCAATGGAAGGAAAAGATGCAAAGAGCATATGAATGGGGAATAAAGCGGATAAATATGATAGGCATGGCAAGTGCAACATGTGGCAGGAGACATGTCAAGCAAGATATACGAACAAATGAAGAAGTAAGAAATCAAACAGGCAAACGAACAAGGAAACAAACAAATGAGCAAACAAAGGGTGGTGTCAGCGAGGGACAAATGTAGGTTTGGATCAAATGTCCATGGCTTCATTGTGTTGAAGCTGAACGACACACTAGCAAGCAAGACTCATGCATGGACATGTAAGCAAGTGTGAAAAGATGCTTAGAATACCCACGGGTGGCATAAACAAGCATGGTAAGCATATCATCGCATAAAGCGAGAAAGGGAAGGGCACGTACAGAGCAACCCGGCATCCGGAGACGCATCCCAAGCGATTACACCCGAATAAGACCTCAAGGACATCGGATGTAACCAAACAAGATCAAGCCTGTGGAGAGCGCCAAACATGGCAAAGCCTAGAACAAGAAAGGCTAACATAAGAATAAAACGTAGAAGCAAGCAAGCATAGAAATGCAAATAGGGGTGACGCAAACCCTTTGATATAGGCCAAGGTGTATGGAAAATGACAATGACCATGGGATCTAGATTGGGTCCTAACCAATAGGCCAAAACACAAGAAAGAAAGATAAAGTGACAAAAAGGGCTGCAATAGAACATTGCGTGACAAACATAGCCTAGGTCTAGACACACAAACATGGCACGGGATTGAGATCAAAACTAAATTTCATTGATACTATAGTCTTAAAGTTCAATCTAACATACTTAATATAAAACTTAAACAACAACATAACATCAATATCAGTTTTTATCAAACAATAATTTCAATAACAATGGAGAAAATTGATTGTAGAATCTTTTAACATCATGAAATTAGTATCTTTGATTCCAAAAGTCACAAACATGTTATACAAATTCGAAATTGAAGACCGCTCTGATACCAATTGTGGAAAAAAGATAGTTTGTATAGCATACAAAACATATGTAGCGGAAAATTAACGGATCTACTTCATCCACAATTGATAACATGCAATATGTAAGTTTCAGAATTTAAGAACAAAATAGCATACCTTGATGTGTTGAAATTCAAAACCAAAAATTAGAAGTACTTGGGAATACTTTTAATCTTCACTCTAATTCCGCTTATGCCCAAGAAGTGTGGTCTCTTAATCAGTTTATACGTATGTGTTCAAGGGAGAATAAGAAAGTGGCTTACACTCACATACATACCATTTTCATCTATTACAAAATTCTGTATGTTTCTCTCCTTATATATAACTGATTATCTAATTAGGCTACCTTTTGAGTCATTCCAATTAGGCTTTAGTATGTGGCTTGGAGTGAGACCAAAAGGAACAAATAAGACAATAGCTCCAATGGGTTTTAGACCTTTCTATCAACTTTTGACAAGCCCAAAATTACCATTAATTATATTTAATACCACTATATAAATATAACTGCTCTCTAAGCCTTATTAATAATTATATCCCAAGACTTTTTTATACATTCAACCCCTTCATTAAAATATTCATAGTAATACAAAGTCATGAATGTTAACTGTCACTTTCAAGATTATTATATCTTAATCCAATTTCATAAATATATACTTTAGTAACTTCTTACTAAAGCGGTTAGGCCTAACACTCTGAATAAACAAACCTATTAAACTTATCTCAATGGAATATTTTATATTTTCATTAAGAGATTATAAATTCCATCTTAAGAATATATATTCCTTCAACATTAAATGTGGTTGCCCAACATATTGAGGCTTTGATCGTGACTCTAGATCTCACTCTTGATATATCAAACCAACCTACATTTCATGATCAGGTTCATTATTCTCTCAGGATTGAGAGTTCATGTAAATAGAAGTCGTGAGATTTATTATTCATTTGACAATTGTTAGTAGAATAATAAATCTCACAGCGGTCCTATTCAATATGTCTTGACACTTAAAACATATCGACATATCGACATATCAACTAGAAGTCTCTACTTCCATAATCAAGACAAATAATCTTATTTGATATGTTATAGTCTTTGTAGATGAAATGTCCAATTTCATCACCAACTACAAACTAATATTCTAAGTTTACAAAGAACTTGTTATTTATATCTTCTGTGACTAAATCACATACTATGCATCTCATGGATTATATGATAATGTCCAAATATTCATGTTACCATTATTTTAGATAATAATAAAACAACTTTTTTAATCACAACATAATATTATACATAATGTCATACATAGCATCATAGAATAGGATTTAAAGGGCACATATCCTAACACTTGTTGCTATTCTTAATCAAAACAAATTGGCTGGATCCTATTATGTTGAATGGAAAAGAAAATTAGACATTGTTCTCACTATTGAAGAGCATAAATTCATGCTTTATGAATCTTCTCCTAACTTCCCATCATTAGATGCTTCTCCTGAGGACAAATTGTTCAAAATACTAAACTACTAATGAAAAGCTAGTCTGATAAAATATCGCCAAAGGTTTCTGCTATTGAAGAAGCACCTCTAGCAAATGATGACTGCATTATCCCATCCCTTTGACTTATCAAAAGGGCAAGTTTGACTGTCTTTTCTACAATTTCCTTATCAAGATTAGCTATGTTAGGATGTGTGCGCTTAAATTTTATTGTATGACATTATGTATGACTTAATATTGTGATTAATAAAGTTATTTTATTATTATCTAAAATAATGGTAACATGAAAATTTCGACATTATCATATAGTCCATAAGATGCATAGTATGTAATCTATGTGATTTAGTCACAGAAGATATAGATCACAAGTTCTTTGTAAACTTAGAATTTTAGTTCGTAGTTGGTGATGAAATTGGGCATTTTATCTGCGAAGACTATAATATATCAATTAAGATGATTTGTCTTGATCATGAAAATAAAGATTTCTAGTTGGTATGTTGATATGTTTTAAGAGTTAAGACATATTGAATTAGACCGCTGTGAGATTTCTAGTTGGTATGTTGAAAGTTTTAGAGCTTTATCTTGGCATTCCATAGCATCTTGAATTATCTCAATCGGAGCTCGAATGAGAGAGTTATGCCTAGATTACGAAAAAATGTCAAAGCTAACCAAAATCGCCTAATTAACTACGTTTTGCTCTTAATGCCTCCATTTGCATCCTAAATCAAAATATAAGAATAATGAATACATTTAGGCACCAAATAAGTATAAAAGACTAAACATTAAGGGAGAAAAATAGGACATTCTGCATTCTCATCAATTTCCTCCACACTTAACTTTTGTTCGTCCTCGGGCAAAACTCAAATTAACTTTCCCAAAAACACCAAGGTCGCAACGCCATCAAAAAAGAACAACCAAGCTCTTCAAAACTCATAACATATCATGAACAAACATTCTTAAACAACTTACAATTGTTAGTAAGCATTTTCACTCGAAGATAGGGTAAACTAAATATGTAAGCCCTCACAGAAATAGACACTAGACTCTCATGTGTTTGAAGGGTATGGGTTTTACTCAAATTCATTCCAATGGAAATGATCTACCATAGGCTTGCATATCTTCTCATTCTCCACCACTGGGATCACATCCATAACATGAATCATAAGGACTTTTCAAGGGTTGTAATAGGGTTTAGGATCAAGGTGGGAAATATTTGAGAATGTAGCTTAAAAGCCATCGAAACTAGTGGAGCAAAAATGAATCAACTCAAGCTCGAATATATAAGATATGTAAAACCAATCACTCCATTCAGCAGCTTCCACCTTTGTATATATCACGTATAAACAGACCCCTTTCTTGGAATTTTAGGAGGAATTATGAATATGGATAGTTTGTAACATTAAAAGCAATTTCCACCATCACTTCTTTTCTTATTCTTTTTTTCAGAATTACATCAACAATGGAACTCACAAAAGACATGTTCCATTTCACCAGTCATAGCCATACCACAAATCCAGACACCTGCACACTTATTTCTTGCACACCCATACATATCATAATGATGAACAATGCTCCACTAGCTCTACGGCTTGGGTAAAGACATTGTCTTTTAGGTTTAAAGCTTGAAACATGGGTTCACAATAAAGGAAAAAAATAATAATAAAGCTCAAAGGGGTTCAATAAAGGGAAAAATTAATTACAAGGTAGGCTATTTAGCTTATATAGCTTATAACAAAGAGGGCCTTAATCATGTTCATGCATGCATGTGTCAATATGACCTCGAAGAGAATCAAGGCAAGTTCTAAAGAAACAAATCCATGGAAGAATATCTCACATGAAAGAATAATAAGACTAATATGGTTGTGCCAGTCTAAAGGCTCAAAATCTCACCAGCTTTTGTCTACTAAATTTAGGCACTACCATTCTCAAGGAAAATAACTAGACCAATTAATTCTAAGTTGGAAGATCACTTATTCAATCATGTTATGAATTTTTCAAGCTTAATTGAATCTTGCTCATGACATACACAACCAAAAATCTTTGAAAACCACAAAAACAAAGAGCAATTTTTTTTTTCAAAAATACAAATTAAAACACAACCTATATCCCTTCCCCCACACTTAAAACTTACATTGTACCCAATGTAAGGTGAAATGCGAAGAAAAGGCAAAAATATAAATGTGAAAATAAGAAGAAGAAAAAGAACAAACTCCCCTGGGTTGCCTCCCAAGCAGGGCCTTTATTAATTGTCGTTGGCTTAACTCAATACTTCCTTTTTCAATCGGATCCTCAAGGTCCAATTTTGCCACATGCTCTACTTGTAAACCTTCATAGAAAGGCTTAAGTCTATGACCATTAACCTTGAACACTTTAGAAGTTGCTAAACTTTGAATTTCAACTGCACCATAGGGAAAAACATTAGTAACAACAAAAGGTTCAATCCAATGAGAACGCAACTTACCTGGAAACAAACGAAGCTGTGAATTGTATAGAAGGACTTTTTGACCAACTTTAAACTCCTTCCTAGAGATCATCTTATCATGAAAAACCTTCATCTTTTCCTTGTAAATCCTGGCACTCTCATAGGCATCACGGCGAATTTCCTCTAACTCTTGTAGTTGCAACTTCTTATGTTCTCCACTTTCATCCATCTTCATGTTGAAACCCTTAACAGCCTAATAAGCCGTGTGTTCTAACTCAACTGGAAGGTGGCATGGTTTCCCAAACACCAACCAATAAGGTGACATACCAATGGGCGTCTTGTTAGGTTGTGTGCCCTTAAATCCTATTGTATGATGCTATGTATGATATTAGGTATGACTTAATGTTATGTTTAACAAAGTTCTTTTAATACTATCTAAAATAATGGTAATATGAATATTGGGACATTATCATATAGTCCATGAGATGCATAGTATGTGATTTATGTGAAAAGTTATAGAAAATATAAATCATAAGTTCTTTGTAAATTCAGAATTGTAGTTCGTAGTCAGTGATGAAATTGGGCATTCATCTGTAAAGACTATAACATATCAACTAAGATGATTTGGCTTGATCATGGAAGTGTAAACTTCTAGTTGATATGTTGATATGTTTTAAGAGTTAAGACATATTGAACTAGACCACTGTGAGATTTATTATTCTCCTAATGCCTGTCAAATGAATAATAAATCTCATGACTTCCATTTGCATGAACTCTTAATCTTGAGAGAATAATGGACC
Organism: Castanopsis chinensis; assembly: GCA_032878915.1. Taxonomy (NCBI): domain Eukaryota; kingdom Viridiplantae; phylum Streptophyta; class Magnoliopsida; order Fagales; family Fagaceae; genus Castanopsis; species Castanopsis chinensis. The sequence goes on from JAVQMG010000102.1 coordinate 1,464,489, forward strand.
TGATCATAAGGTGTAGGTTGCTTTGATATATCAAGAGTGAGATCTGAAGTGATGGTCAAAACCTCTGTATGTTGGGCAGCCACATTTAGTGTTGATGGAACATACATTCTCAAGATAGAATTCATAATCTCTTAACGGAGATATAAAATATTTCTTTGAGATAAGTTTAATGGGTTTGGTTATTCAGAGCCTTAGGCCTAACCACTTTAGTAAAGAGTTACTAAAGTATATATTTATGAAATTGGATTTCATAAATATATGATGAATAACTTAAAGGATTAAACCGAATACTCAAGGATTAAGATGTAGTAATTTACAAAGTGACAGTCTACATTCATGACTTTGTGTTACTACAAATATTTTATGAAGGGGTTGCATGTATAATAAAGTCTTGGGATATAATTTATTAATAAGACTTAGAGTGCAATTATATTTATATAGTGGTATTAAATATAATTAATGGTAACTTTGGACTTGTCAAGAGTTGACAGAAAAGCCCAAGGCCCATTGAAGCTAGTGTCTTATTGGTCCCTTTTGGTCCCACTCCAAGCCACACACTAAAGCCTAATTGGAAAGGCCCAATAAGCCCGCCTAATTAGATAATCAGTTAGTTATAAAGGGAGAAACATACATAATTTTTTTTTATAAGAGAAAAAGAATAAGAAAGAGACATCATTATGAAATAGTGTATGTGATAGTGAGACACTCTATCATTCTTCCTTGAAAACTGATTGAGAGACCACACATCTTGGGCGTAAAATGGAATTGGAGTGAAGATTAAAAGTGTTCCCGAGTACTTCTAATCTTTTGTTTTGAATTTCACCACACCAAGGCACACTATCTTATTCTTAAATTCTGAAATTTACTTAGTGCATGTTATATATCATGAATGAAATAGATCCATGTTTGTTGCTTCCGCTGTGTGTTTTGTATGAGATACAAAACCAGATTTTCCAACACGTCTTTTATGCAGTCCTATATGCCCACAAGGCATCATCCGAGTGTGAACTCCAATCTTTTCTACTTGGATTGACCGTCTTTTCAAAGATGGACTTGATCGCTCGATTTGACACTTCCGCTTGTCTACTAGTTTACGGATGATAGGCACTAGTTTGTGAGTGCCTCGATCACTTATTAGAGCTCTTAGAATTCCAAACCTAGAGAATATGTTAAACTTGATAAAATCTGTAACAAATTTAGAATCATCAGTCCTAGTAAATTTAGCTTCCACCCATTTCAAGACATAATCAACAGAAAGCAAAATATAAACATAACCGAAAGATACAGGGAATGGTCCCATGAAATCGATGCCCCAAACATAAAAAATTTTGCAAAATGGTATGGGGGTTTGTGGCATCTCATTCCTTTAGGATATATTACTTGTCTTTTGACAATGTTCGTATGACTTGGAAAAAGAATATGAATCTTGGAATAAAGATGGCCAATAGAAACCACATTCTAACACTTTTCTCGCCGTCCTCTTAGCTCCAAAGTGATCTCCACAAGCATAAGAATGGCAAAAGGTGAGAATAGAAATAATTTCATTTTCAAGAACACACCTTCTTATCACTTGATCTGCATAATGCTTCCATAAGTATAGGTCATCCCACACAAAGTATTTGGCATCACTCTTAATCTTATCTCTTTAAGCCTTAGACAAACCAGGAGGTAACATATTAGTAACCAAATAATTTATAGTATTTGCATACCAAGATAATGTCACACTCGCGGAGAACAATTGCTCGTCAGGGACTATTTCCTGTAAACGAAGTTCATCCTCCACATGAACCAAACAACTCAAATGATTTGCAACACAATTTTCTGTCCCTCTTTTGTCTTTGACCTCCAAATCAAATTCACTCAAGAGAAGTATCCATCTTATTAATCTTGGTTTTGCCTTTTTCTTTGTCATTAAATAACAAATAGCTGCATGATCAAAGTAAACAATGACTTTAGTACCAAGCAAATAAGATCGAAACTTTTCTAAAGTAAAAACAATAGCTAAAAATTCTTTTTCAATAGTAGAATAATTTCGCTGGGCATCATTCAAAGTCCTTGAAGCATAATAAATGGCATGAGACGCTTTTCCAATTCTTTGACTCAAAACAGCGCCTACTACATAATCACTTGCATCGCACATAATATTGAAAGGAGCGTTCTAGTCAGGGGGCTAGATAACTAGGGTAGAAGTCAACAATTCTTTCAGCTTATCAAATGCCTTTTTACACACCTCATCGAACTCAAAAGCCATATCCTTTTGCAGCAACTTGCATAGGGGTAATGCTATTTTGGAGAAGTCCTTGATGAACCTTCAATAAAAACCTGCATGTCTAGGAAAAGAACGAACTTCCCACACACTAGTGGGATAAGGTAAAGATTGAATAGTATCAACTTTAGCTTTATCTACCTCAATTCCCATAGATGAAACAACATGACCCAAAACTATACCTTGTTTCGCCATAAAATGACATTTTTCAAAATTTAACACAAGGTTAGTTTCTATGCATCTTTGAAGAATAAGTGTAAGGCTATGCAAACAATTATCAAATGAGTCTCCATAAACTGTAAAATCATCCATAAAGACTTCTATGATATGCTCAATATAATATGAAAATATGCTATTTATAAACCTTTGGAAAGTGGTTGGGGTGTTGCAAAGGACAAAGGACATGCAACGATATGCTAAAGTCCCGATGGGCATGTAAAAGTTGTCTTTTCTTGATCCTCTAGAGCAATTGCAATCTGAAAATAACCTAAATAATCATCAAGGAAACAATACTAAGAATGACCAGCTAACCTTTCAAGCATTTGATCAATAAAAGGTAAAGGAAAGTGGTCCTTACGAGTTATAGCATCTAATTTTCTATAATCTATACAAACCTGCCACCCAATCTGAACACGAATAGGAACTAACCCATCATTCTAATTTTTCACAACAGTTACACCAGTCTTTTTAGGAACCACTTGAACCGGCCTAACCCAATTGCTATCTAGAATAGGATAAATTACTCCAACTTCAAGAAGTTTGATGATCTCCTTCTTCATTACATCCATCATGGGCGAGTTCAATCTTTTTTGGGGTTGACGGGAAGATTTTGCTCCCTCTCCAAGTAAGATACAATGCATGCATATAGATGGGCTAATTCCTTTAATATCTGCAATTGTCCAACCAATAGTCGTCTTATGCTCCTTAAGGACCTGCACAAGCTTTTCTTCTTGCGGGGCACTAAGTTTACTGGAAATGATCACTGGTAGCATTCCTCCATCTCCAAGGAACACATATTTGAGGTGACTAGGGAGAGGCTTCAAATCTAGAATAGAGGCCTGCAAAACAGAGGGTAAAGGCCTCTCGTTAGAAACTGGTAACTCAATATAAGGAATGTTACCTGACTACTATAACTTCGAAAATCATTCAATGTTGCAAGAGTTTCCTATAAACTAGTACTCAAGGCTAACTCCTCATTCTCTTTCTCAATATGCTTACTAATGGCAACTTCCATTCCATATTTTCCATCAAGTTCAAAAACTTCCTATGCTAAAGAATCAATCACATCAATAGAATAAACAGGATTATCATCATCAGGATATTTCATGGCATCATAAATATTAAACTTAACAATTTCACCATCAAATTCCATGGTAAGTGTGCCACTATAAACATCTATCTTAGTCTTGCATGTCTTTAAGAATGGTCTTCCTAACAAAATAGGAGTAGTTTGATCACCATTCTCCATATCAAGCACATAGAAATCAACAAAGAAAACCAAATCATTAACTTGCACAAGAACATCCTCAACTACACCCTTAGGATAGGCAATAGATCTATCAGCCAATTGAATCACAACACTAGTTTTATTCAAAGGTACAAGTTTCAAAGAAGCATATATAGAATATGGCATGACCTTGATAGAAGCTTCTAAATCTAGCATGGCCTTCTCAAGTTGAGTGTTACCTATTGTACAAGGTATAGTAAACATACCTGGATCTTTGCACTTTGCAAGGAGTTTTTTTTTTTTTGAATAACTACTGAAACAATTTCCCCTACTCTCACCTTTTCACATCCCTTAATTTTCTATTTCCTCTTAATTGTACACAGTTCGTTTAGGAATTTAGCATAGCGTGGTACTTGTTTAATAGCATCTAAAAGTGGAATATTTACCTTGCATCTACAAAAAGTCTATGTAAATATTTATTTTGCTCATCTTTTTTGAATTCTACTAAATCTTGAGGAAAAGGAGGTACTAGTTTATAATCAGAAAGAGGCGGAAACTTACACTTAGGTACCTCATCGTCATTGGGAACATTCCTATTTACAACGACGTTTTTCTCCTTTTCTCGCTTTAATGATGCAGGGGCTGGCTTTTCTGGAATCTCAACCTCTTTACCATTTCTCAAAACTATTGCACTTGCATTTTCTCTTGGATTTACTACCATTTGAGGGGGTAATTTCCCCAAACTTTGCGCCTTTAACAGACTAATTGCGGTTGCCATCTGCCCTATCTGATTGTCCAAACTTTGAATATTGGCCCTCGCCTCTTGTTGAAATTGTTTCGTCTCCTGTTGAAATTGAAAATTATTAGTGGCAAAAGATGTAAAAATATCTTCTAAAGACATACCAAAATTAGAAGCTTGGCCCGGTTGTTGTCTAGGGGGGTATGGCAACTTATATAACTGGCAACTTGGGTGGTTTTGAGTCGCGAGTTGATTTACTTGTGGAATCCCACAACTAAGATTAGGGTGATCCCTCTATCCCTGGTTATACGTGCTCGAATAGGGATCATACTTCCTTTGCGGTTGTCTAGGAAAACCACTTGCCACATTCACTTGCTCAATTGGCTCCTCTTGAAAAGTTGGGCACATAGCGGTTGGATGCCCTACTACCGAACAAATTCCACAAGCATTCGCTGTTTCATATTACCTACAGTCATTTGATGAACAAGAGAAGTTAGACTCGCAATTTGTTTTTCCAAGGAGGAAATATTTACCTCATTAACATGCTTTAATGGAGAATTGGCTGCCAAATTGTTGAGAATTGATCGTCATGTTTGCAATCAAGTTTCTCGTTGCCTTAGGAGTGTTATCTACCAAAGCTCCTCCACTAGCGGCATCAATCATGCTCCTATTAATGGGTAAAAGGCCCTCATAGAAATACTGGATAAGTAGCTGCTCACTAATTTGATGATGGGGGCAGCTTGCACATAATTTCTTGAAACGTTCCCAATATTCATGTAGGGACTCTCCGTTGTGCTACTTTACTCCACAAATTTCTTTTCGAATGTTGGCTGCCGTTGAAGCTGGGAAATATTTCTCCAAAAGCAACCTCTTCATCTTGTTCCATGTTTTAATACTCCCAGAGGGTAGATAATAGAGCCAATCCTTAGCCAAATCCTTCAAAGAAAACGGAAAGGTTCTTAATTTAATTTGATCTTCAGTCACCCCTGTGGGTTTCATACTTGTGCACACCACATGCAACTCCTTTAGATGCTTGTGAGGATCTTCACCTACAAGGTCATGAAAAGTGGGCAAGAGATGTATTAGTCCAAATTTTAATACAAAAGTAGTAGTAGCATCAAAAGTAGTAGTATCATCTAAAGTAGGGAATGTTATGCATAAAGGCTGTTGATTCAAATCAATGGCAGCAAGCTCTTTCAAAGTTTGATTTCTAGCCATGACTTTCTCCTCTTCTAAATTAGAATCACAAGCAAACAGGGAATCAAGAGCTATATTGTGCTCTTTAGAATTTTTCCTAGCTTTCCTCCTTAACCTGCGCAAAGTTCTCTCTATTTTTGGATCATAATGCAAATCACCTTGATTATAAGATCAAGTTACAGTCATAAACAATCTAGGAAACTCTAATAAACCATAAAAAACAAACCATGAAAAATCTAGAGTAATGAAAATAAACAAAAATTCTATGCTAAAACACAAAAAATGCCTAAAAACCTTAGAAAACAGTGGAATCTGGCCACGAGAGGGTGGGGCTAGTAATCCAAAGGATCAACTAATCTTGCTCAGAACGTTGTTTACCTTCAAAAAACTATTCTATCAATGCCTAGTTCTACTACAATCAGAATTCTATCGAAACCGTAACTATTGAAAACTAACGATCTATTTTTTTGTTTTGAAAATTTCAAGAACGAAATAAGGATCATAAGAAGCACAAAAATCAACTAGAATCACTCACCGGCAAAGGCGTCAAAATTTGGTGTGCTGTCGCAGGCAACCAAAAATAAAACCTATACTCTTAAAAATATATGTAGTAGTGTGAGTAAGGATCGTTCCCACAGAGAGTATCTAGCCTAGTTTTATGCTACATGAACAAGGAATGGGGGGTTTGAGTGTAATGAAACAATTTTAAGAAAAACAACTAAGGAATAATTCAAAATATAGTATCAAATTCAATCAAAAGAATAAACCTTGCTCTAAGTCAACATCCACCATCAGAATTTTACAACTGATCAAGTATATATCAATTACACTTCAAAAATTCACCATTGGAACTATTTTCCTATCTCTCCATAGTCCTAGTAAATTAGAAAACAAGTGATCTAATAAACCCTAACTACTAAACAACCCAAGACAAGCGCTAGAGGTTTAATTTAGTAGCAGCCTTAAGAACTAGAGAGATCGACGAAGCAAAACAACACAAGCACAAGCGGTTGTATTTAATTTAATTGAGCATTCTTCCTAAGATCTAATAATTTCTGACACTGAAAATCTTTAAATCTTGGTTGTTTCCCAAATTAGAGAGATCAAACAATTACCGATTTGATATCTAACCTAGCAGTAGATTGCAACAAATAATAAACTAGTAGGCCTCCTAGTAATTAAACGAGACAATCATAAATATAGGTACAAAAGAACATCTTATGCTCTAAGCATAAAATTGAATTGTAAAAACAAATTAGATCTCATAGTTTTATTAATTCCGAGGCTACAGTTTCCTTCAACTAAGTATAAAAGTTTTAGCCACGCAGGGTCATGATGAAAACTCGAAGGGGAAAATTAGAGAAGAAGGGAGAGAGAGGCGTGTCTATATTCTAATTTCTCCTCCCCTCTTTTACACGTTAATTCCCCCTTTCCTAAGCCAACAAAATCTCCTAAAAATATTCTAAATAATAATATCCAAATCTGACTAATTAAGGAAAAATATTAAAAATAAAACAAAGTCACAATATAACTAGGAAAGTGATGTTTTTTCAACTGGAATTTTCGCGCATCATCTGGATGCTTCCGAAAATAAACCGCATTAGATCCGCGTATTAGAATCGTAGGCTAAGGAATGTTCTGGAATGTCAGTAGTCCAAGTGCAGCAACTTCAAGCCCGATTTCAACTTTGATGCAGCCCGTATCTCTCAAAACTCAAAACATGGAAGTTTTATAGCTCTGTCTTGGCATTGCATAGCGTCTTGAATCATCTTAATCAGAGCTCAGAGTTTATGTGTTTTAGCCTCTATTTAACTAGGTTTTCATATCCTTGAGTTTTCATTTCTTTTTTTTTATCTTGTTTCATCTTGGTTTTACCTCTTTGATGCTTATTAGGCTTTTAGATTGTTTAAATGTCATGAAAATGCATTAATGCGTAGGTGCTGTGATGCTTTGAGGTAAGTGGGGTGAGTCATGCATAATCACATGAACATACATTCTAATTTGGTTGTTGACTATGATATGGTTGATGAACATGAATATGTTTGTTGAATGTCATGAGTTTGTTGGTTTGAATGTTTAGATGTGTTATCCAGATTTGCCCTGTGATGTTTCTACCCTTAGTAATGTATGTTTAATGCCATGATAGATGAATGCCAAACTTGAGGATGATTATGCCATGTTAAATATGTCTTTAGATGCATGTTAGAGTGTGCGTAGTTAGAATAACATGTTAAATATGTCTTTAATGAGATTAAGACTTGGAACACAATGAGTAGAAGCCGACCCATGGGTCGAGTGGGGTTGGGTGCCTAACACTCCAAACATGTGCTCTGGTAAAGATTAATCCTTCCACAAAGGGTGCTATATTTATGGTTTCTAAACCTAAACTAGGTGACGACTTTGTTTACACCCTTCACCATTGTCCACCCTAGGCCAAGTCGCACTTCCCAGCATAGCTCACGGGTGTTGGCACCCATAGTGGAAATTCCACTAGGAATAAAGACTTTAATTCCAATGTGTTCCATATCTTAATCTTGATAAAGGCTTGTTTAATATTGTTTGCACACACTTTCACTTAGCTTTTGTCCCGTTGCCATGATTGGTGATAAGTGGGAAAGTGGAGGCTTCATTCTGGACAATACTTTCCGAAGTTCATCCCACCAACTCATAATTTGTGGCATTGCCTATGATGAGTTTTGAGTATATTAACGGTTTGCCACCAATCCATTACTGTCCATTTAGGCCTAAGATTGGAACCATGGCCCACCTAGTTGTAAGTGACCTATTGATCTATCCCTTTTACTCTAAGGAGCTTACCCATATATAGAGAGATCTTAGATCCTATCAAAAGTGGGTACCCTTTATTTCTCTTGTTTCTTCAACCATATATCTTGTGTTTACCTAATTCTAAAGGACAAATAAAAGACGTAAAATTGAAAGGACAGCCCAAAAGTTATGGCATACTCTAAGACAGTAGGATGAAATGAAAAAAATTTCTCACATATAAGAGGCTTTTCCTGAAATTTAAAGGCATATCTTAACTTGAAAGGTTCATAGGATCATAGCCTAGTTGCTATCGTAAGCCTAAAATCAAAGACCCCTTGAAAAGGAAAGTCTTGGGCCTAAGGTAACAAATATGCTATGGATCTAGCATCCAAGATCTTACAATGTTAATATGAATCTCCCTAATCTTGGGCCTCCTTGTTGCATGTAAATGTTTAAGATGATGAAAAATTCATGGGGCTTAAGAGGAAGACACAATATATTCTAGCTGGAAGGCTACTTCAAAACAAAGATTAGCAATGAATATAAAAGAAAAAAGAGCCTAAAGGTGATGAATATATCGTGGCCCATATTTGAGACTAAGGGTTGAAAATCTCTAAGCACATTCTAATAAAAGCCCATAAGTGTAAGATGAGAGCTCTACTATAAATGGACCAAGCCCTATGAAACAAAGGGCAAGGCTCATGAGAGGAAAAGGAGTGACTTTGTAAATTGGGCCTTCATTAAAATGGACTTAAAGATTTTCTAAGAATATCTAAATAAAAGAAGTTTTTAATTGGGACATGTGCTTAATAAAGATGAGACTTCTTTTCAAGCACCATTGCACCACCAAGATCAAGTAAGCACATCCCCACCTCAACTTGGGTTCGAGAAAGTAACGGAAGGCACTTGGTTAAGGTTGATATCACACCTTAAGAAGAAATACTTCAAGAAAAGATACTTCAAGAAGGAATACCTCAAAATGAAATGGCTGCTCCAATTGATGACGCACTTGCACAAAAGATATACAAAACCTTAGAAGATCATGGTGAGGTTCTCAAAAAGATGGGAAGTCATTTCACTAAGCTAAAGGAAAGCAAAATTAAGAAGCCCATGCATGTAGAAATAAGTGAGGAAGAAGAAAAGGAAGAGTTGGATGAAAGGGATAAGGCTAATTATGAGATGAATAAATAATATGAGAAACTTGCCACGGATACCGTAGCTATGAAGGAAAAGATGGAGAAGATGCAACTAGCTTTTCTCAAGGCTCAAGGAATGGATTATTGTCTCTACAATATAGGTGGTCTAAACTCCAAAGTCCCTAATGCATTGCCTCCCAAGTTCAAGATTTCTAATGCTGAAAAGTTTGATGGAACTAGAGACCCCAAGAAACATGTTAAGAGACACATAAGTATAGCCTAGATGAAAAGGTTGGATGAGAAGTAAACCTTGCCTGCATTTCCTCTCTCACTCACAGGAGAAGCATCGAGGTGGTACTATAGCTTAGATCCTAGTAAGACTAAAGTATGGAATGTGCTAATGGAATTGTTTGTGGATTAATTCATTTTCAATACCATAACTAATGTAACTTTGAGGGATGTAGAGACCACTAAAAAAGGAGTCGGGGAGACTTTCTTCGGATACATGACAAGGTGGAAGGGTAAAGCTTCCAAGATGGTTAATAAGGCAAATGAGAAGGACCAAATTAGCATGATTATCAAGAACCTATTTTCGGCATAAAATGGTAGGCTTTTGTCATCGCATATTAGCTCTTTTGGAGAATTGTGTGATTGTGGAACTAGGATCGAGGATGCCATTAATAATGTACAATTATGATAGGCCAAGAATGCATTAACCCCTTGTGATAAATAAACCAATTAATTAGCCAAGTTAATTAATTAATCTAATTAACATGAAAAACGTGTAGTAGCATAAAAAAATCACGAACTAAGTTAATATGCAGCGGAAAATATAGTTAACATGGTAATTTGTTTAAAATGGGGAAAACCTTCAAGGCAAAAACCCCACCAGGTGAATTTAGGGTCACTACTCCTAAGAATTCACTATTATCACAATAAGCGATTACAAGTAAAGGAATCTCAGTACCTTATACCAACCTACAGTTGAACCCTTACTCCAATAAACAATTAGACTTTTTCTGTAGCGACAATCTCTAATTTTCAATGCTCAGCTCCCAGTACATGACTAACCAATCAATGTGCAGATCTTAGTACGCGGCTTACTCATCAACTTGAGAAGGATGTTGGCTGTAAAGTTCTTCGGTTCATCAACACAATGAAGATCACGAAACTCCTTGGTTACAAAACCCAACAACGTACAAACGCAACAGCTTCTTCAAGAGAAAGATGAACTAGGAAAAATTCTGTCTCCGGTTACACTTGCACAACCTTTGACAGTCCTTAAAATAATCCTTATATATGTTTAGGGTTGTGAAAAAAGAAAGCCTAAACAAGTATACATAAATATGTGTGAAATCAGATATGAAAAACTGATTTTCGTAAATCTCGATAGATAGGTTATCTATCGAGCAGCTGTCGAGCATCGGGCTAAAAATCCTTTTTAAACCTCGATAAATGTTATGTATCGAGCTAGCTATCAAGTTTTAAAATCCAGCACTTCTTCACTTGTTTCTTAGACAGATTTGCATGGCTTCAATACTTGGACTTGAACTCTTGTTCCTTGAAGTATTATGCACACCTTAGATCTACCCAATTAAAAGTAAAGTGTGTTTTGTCAAAAGATTAGCCAATTCTAAATAACATATGTTCTTAACATGATTCACATATGTCCCAACAAATTGGAGAAAGGGAAAAATAAGCCTCTAATCATGAAAACATGTAGGGGAGGAGCATCCACTTCTAAAGCACCTAACCTCGTGAATGTGAGTGTCATCATACCCCCAACAACCTTTAGCCTACTAAAGATTCACAAAGAAAGCCTGTAGAGAGTTTTTCGACCTAGGAATGACCCTTGTCCAAGCATATAAGAACCTAATTTCCAAAGGATTCCTTAAGCCTTTAGATCCTAAATCGATGCCTAATCTCATACCTCCTACTTGGAACCTCAATGAATATTGTCATTTCTATCAGAAATCTAGCCATAAGATCGACAATTTCTTTTGCCTTAAGCATGAGATACAAGACTTGATAGATAATGAAACTCTCCCAAACCCAAACATTATCACTAAGCCCAACATTAAGAAGATCCTTTACTTGATTATCACTGAGCTCTTCCCTAATATTAGAATTATGTGGAAGTTGAAGAGATCGATTGGGATTGCTCTTACTTGATAAAGGTTGTGGAAGTTAACATGGTGGAAATTCAAGGAATATGGTGTTAGGTTTAGTGCCCTTAAATCCTATTGTATGATACTATGTATGACATTATGTATGACTTAATGTTATATTAATAAAGTTGTTTTATTATAATCTAAAATAATAGTAACATAAATAATGGACATTATCAAATAGTCCATGAGACGCATAGTATGTGATTTATATGAAAAATCACAGAAGATATAAATCACAAGTTCTTTGTAAACATATAATTAAAGTTTATAGTTGGTGATGAAATTGAGTATTTCATTTGCGAAGACTATAACATATCAGCTAAGATGATTTGTCTTGATCATGGAAGTGTAGACTTCTAGTTAATATGTTGATATGTTTTAAGAGTTAAGACATATTGAACTAGACCACTGTGAGATTTATTATTCTCCTAACGACCGTTAAATGAATAATAAATCTAACGACTTTTATTTACATGAACTCTTAATCCTGAGAGGATAATGAACCTGATCATGAAATGTAGGTTGCTTTGATGTATCAAGAGTAAGATCTAAAGTAATGGTCAAAACCTCAGTATGTTGGGCAGCCACATTTAGTGTTGATGTAACATATATTCTCAAAATGGAATTCATAATCTCTTAAGAGAGATATAAAATATTTCCTTGAAATAAATTTAATGGGTTCAGTTAGTTAGAGAGTTAGGCCTAACCACTTTGATAAGAAGTTACTAAAGTATATATTTATGAAATTGGATTTCATAAATATATGATGAATAGCTTTAAAGAATTAAATCGGGTATTTAATGATAAGATGTAGTAATTTACAAAATGACAGTCTACATTCATGACTTTGTATTATTACGAATATTTTATGAATGGGTTGCATGCATAATAAAGTCTTAGGATATAATTTATAAATAAGGCCTAGAGTACAACTATATTTATATAGTGGTATTAAATATAGTTAATGATAACTTTAGACTTGTCAAGAGTTGATAGAAAAGCACAAGGCCCATAAGGAGAAAAACATACAGAATTTTATAATATGAAAAAGAGAGACATCATTATGAAATGGTGTGTATGTGAGAGTGAAACACTCTATCATTCTCCCTTTAAAACTGATTGAGAGAACACACTTCTTGGGCAAAAAGTGAAATTAGAGTGAAGATTGAAAGTATTCTCGAGTACTTCTAATCCTTGTTTTTGAATTTCACCGCACCAAAGTACACTCTCTTGTTTTTGAATTCTGAAATTTACATAGTACATGTTATCAATTGCAAATGAAGTAAATCCGTTAATTTTTCGCTGCATACATGCATATTTCCATCATATGGGATAAAGAAGATGAGAAGTTAAAGACTAGCATAGCCATGTGAGGGAGAGTCCCTATAGGAATGTCTCAATTGAAGAACAGGATCCTAGAAGATGCCGCGGGAAATGTCAATAGGAGTAGGAAGCATTACAAACTATCTGTTTTGGAGAAGTATCATACTGGTACAAATTTGGAGGAAGGTTCAAAACTTGTTGGATTCAATAGGAAGGAAGAAAAGGAAGAAGATATGCTTAACCTAATTGAAGAAGACTTAAGCTTATGTATCTGTTTTGGGGTTTGCTAATGGCCTCTCACAAGCACCACAACGCACTCCTAGAAGCTTTGAATAGGAAAGAAGTGCCTATAAAGACTAGACCTCAAGAAGTTTTATCTCTCACGGGAGTAGAGGCCCTATCTTACCCTTTCCTCACATTTTTCAATGACGAGCTTCCTCCCGAAAGAGCTACTTATACTGGACATTTGTAAATCACCATCGAATGCATAAGTGCGAAACTTCCAATGGTGCTTATCAACAATGGATCCGCATTGAATGTATGCCCACTTAGAACCGCTCTCAAGGTTGGCCTAAACTTGGAGAAAACCATCCCTTCCCTATTGCTATGGTTCTTGAAGATGATGAGATTCTCACTCCCATCTGTAGACTCGAATGAGAGAATAATGAGCTTCAAATAAGTAGATTTGAATCTATGAACATGGCTGATTATAGGTTGAAGGTGTTAGGATATGCCCTTAAATCCTGTTGTATGATGCTATGTAAGACATTATGTATAACTTAATGTTGTGTTTAATAAAGTTGTTTTATTTTTATCTAAAATAATAGTAACATGAATATTGAGACATTATCATATAGTTCATAAGATGCTTAGTATGTGATTTACGTGATTTAGTCACAGAATATATAAATCTCAAATTCTTTGTAAACTCAAAATTTTCATTCGTAGTCGGTGATGAAATTTAGCATTTCATCTGCAAAGACTATAACATATCAACTAAAATTATTTGTCTTGATCATGGAAATGGATATTTCTAGTTGGTATTTTGATATGTTTTAAGAGTTAAGACATATTGAACTAGACCGCTGTGAGATTTATTATTCTCCTAACGACTGTCAAATGAATAATAAACTCACGACTTATATTTACATGAAATGTTAATTCTGAGAGAATAATGAACTTGATCATGAGGTGTAAGTTGTTTTGATATCTCAAGAGTAAGATCTAAAGTTATGGTCAAAACCTCAGTATGTTAGACAACCACATTTAGTGTTGATGGAACATATATTCTCAAGATGGAATTCATAATCTCTTAATGGAGGTACAAAATATTCATTTGAGATAAATTTAATGGGTTTAGTTATTCAGAGTGTTAGGCCTAACCATTTTAGTAAGGAGTTACTAAAGAATATATTTATGGAATTGGATTTCATAAATATATGATGAATAACTTAAAGGATTAAACCGGGTACTCAAGGAACTAAGATGTAGTAATTTTCAAAGTGGCAGTCTATATTCATGACTTTGTATTACTATGAATATTTTATGAAGGGTTGCATGTACAATAAAGTCTTGGGATATAATTTATAAATAAGGCCTAGAGTGCAACTATATTTATATAGTGGTATTAAATATAGTTAATGGTAACTTTGGACTTATCAAGAGTTGACAGAAAAGTCTAAAGCCCATTAGAGCTAGCGTCTTATTGGTCCCTTTTGGTCCCACTCCAAGCCACACACTTAAGCCTAATTGAAAAAAAAAAAAAAACCCAAAAGGCCAGCCTAATTAAATAATCAGTTAGATACAAAGGAAGAAACATACGAAATTTTTTTGTGTGTGAAAAATATAACATTATTGTGAAATGGCGTGTAAGAAGTGTTAGACACTTTGACATTCTCCCTTGAAAAACTGATTGAGAGACCATACTTTTTTAGCATTAGTGGAATTGAAGTGAAGATTAAAAGTGTTTCCAAGTGCTGATCTTTGTTTTTGAAATTCACCACATCAAGGTACACTCTCTTATTCTTAAATTCTGAAACTTACATAGTACATGCTAACATTTGTGAATGAAGTAGATCCGTTATTTTTTCCACTGCGTATGTTTTATATACGATACAAACATGTAATTTATCCATCAGAAGGATGAGAAGTACACTATGGATTTACTCCCATATTGTAGATATAAAGTGATTGCAATGATGAAGAAGATGGGGCATATGCCTAGTTTGGGTCCTAGAAAAGATGGGAGAGGGGTGGCTGAAATCCCCGATTTCAAGACTCAGCTAACTAGAGAAGGTTTGGGGTTTTTGTAGGCTACGAAGGAATCAAGAAAAACCTTGGTACTTTCAATGGAAACTTTGTGAAGGAAGGAGAAAACTTTCCTTTTTATGGCTTTCCCGAACTTTGGGTAGATAAGGATGGGAAAAGTATATCCCAGCTAGGAGATCTTCTTTAAGGAGAAGCTCACTATTAAGGTAAAGCCTATTTTGGTGATTAAGGAGATTCAATAAGAGGTTCACTGGATGGACTACATGGATGCTAAAGCAATGAAAATGATGCTAAAAGTTGGGGGGGACATGCTCGCCATCACCTTTGAAGAGCCAAGTGATCCTTCTACATTCATTATGCTTACTGATGGGCAATTTAGCAATGGGACTTGGGTTGGGTTTTCTAATATCATAGGAAAGATATCTTGTAATACAAGTCCCAATGTACTTTTTAACATTTTTAGTAAGATGAATTTTGATTTGTCTCATTTTAATGTGTCCCGTAATATTGAAATTATGCACTTAAAAGATTCCAATGAAAATATGAAATTAATAAACAATTGGAAAAGAAAATTGAACCTATGGAACTAACTTTTGAAACTCCCAATTTGGGCAATGATGAGAATCCAAGCTTAATTAAAATTGGCTCAACCATAAATGAATAAGAAAGGAAAGATCTCAAAGAACATCTCACTGAATTTCAAGAAGTGTTTGCATAGTCTTATGAAGACATGCTTGGCATTGAACCCAAAATAGAACAGCATCACATTGATACTCATTCTCATTGGTGCCCGTCAAGTAGAAATTGAGGTGCATGAGAACTAAATGACTCCTTAAGATCAAAGAAGAGGTCACAAAGCAATTGAAAGTAGGGTTCATCAAGCTCAAACACCAAGCCAAATGGATAGCTAATGTTGTGCCTGTACCCAAAAAGGATGGAAAGGTAAGGATGTGTGTAGACTTCAAAGACCTAAACAAGGCTTGTCCTAAAAAGTGATTTCCCTTTACCTCACATAGAAGTCTTGGTGGATACACCTATGCCTAATCTCTTGCCTCCTACTTGAAACCTCAATGAGTATTGTCACTACCACCAGAAATCTGACCATAAAACCTATTGAGGTTTATGCCCTAAAATCCGATTTATTGGCATGTCATAAATAATTAAATTGTTTAATTATATGAGACTATCAATAAATGAACTAATGAGACATTATCATAGTCCTTAAGATGCATTGTATGTGATTTAGTCACAGAAAATATAAATCACAAGTTTCTTATAAACTCAAAACGTAATTTGTAGTTGGTGATGAAATTAGGCATTTTGTCTGCGAAGACTGTAACACATCAACTAAGATGATTTGTCTTAATCATGGAAGTTCTTAAAAGTTAAGATATATTGAACTGGACCGCTGTGAGATTAATTATTCAATTAACAACTGTCACTTGAATAATTAATTTCATGACTTCTAATTTTATAGACTCCCAATTCTGAGAGGGTAGTGAATCCGATCATGAAATGTAGGTTACTTTGATATATCAGGAGTGAGATCTAATATTTACGGTCAAAACCTCCGTATGTTGGGTAACCACACGTAGTGTTGAGGGAACACATATTCTTAAGATGAAATCCATAATCTCTTTTTATAGAAACACACAATATTCTATTGAGATAAATTTAATAGAAATAGGTTATTCGGGGCACCCACTTTAGTAAGGAGATACTAAAGCTTATATTTACTGAAATTGGATTTTAATAAATGTAAATAACTAAAAAATTAAATCGGGTACTCAAGGATAAAATAGTTGTTTACAAAGTAACAATTCTTTATGACTTTGTTCACTATGGATATTTCATGGAGAGGTTAAATAACATCATTAGAGTCTTGAGATATAATTTATTAACAATGCCTAGAGTGCAATTATATTTATATAATAGTATTAAATATAATTAATAGTAATTTTGGACTTGCCAAGAGTTGACAGAAAAGCCCTAAGCCCATTAGAGCTAGAGTCGTATTTGTTCTCTTTGATCCCATCTCAAACCGCAAACTAAAGGCTAATTGGGCAAGCCCAAAAGGCTAACCCAATTAGGTAATCAATTTTGTATAAGGAGAGAAACATACAATTTTTTTGAAAATATAGAAGATGAAAATGGTGTGTATGTGAGTGTAAGCCACTCTCTTATTCTCCCTTAAACACATACATGAAAACTGATTGAGAGGTATTCTCAAGTCTTAGTTTTGAATTTCACATCAAGGTACGTTTTTTATTCCTTGTTCTAGAATTCAAGGTTACCTGTTATCTCTCATAAATGAAGTAAATCCGTGTTTGTTGCTTCCGCTATGTATTTTATATAAGATGCAAAACCAGTTTTTTCAACAATTTAGGATTAAGAATGCAAGTGTAACCTATGAAAGGATGGCCATAGCCCTATTACATGACATGATGCATAATGAGGTAGAGGTATATGTTGATGACATGATCGTAAAGTCTAAAGATAGAGGAGGTCACATAACCAGTTTGAGGAAGTTCTTCGAAAGAATCAAAGAGTATAGGCTAAGTTTGAACCCACAAAAATGCACTTTTGGAGTAAATACTAGAAAATTACTAGGTTTCCTAGTAAGTGATTAGAGGATAGAAGTCAACCCATCAAAGATCAAGACCATATTAGACATGCCACCACCTGGAAATGAAAAGGAGAAAAAAAGATTTTTAGGCTGATTATAATACATTAGCCAATTCATCGCCAAACTCACTTCTACTTATTTGCCGATCTTCAAACTTCTAAGGAAAAATGAAATCCACACATGGAATGATGAATGTTAAATAGCCTTCGAGGTTGTCAAAGAATACTTTCTCCACCCACCTATCTTGGTACCTCTAGAATCTAGGAAACCCTTACGCTTCTATCTTTCAATTATAGAAGATGCGATAAGGAGCATATTGGCACAAGAAGATGATGATAAGAATGAGAGAGTCGGGTATTACTTGAGCAAGTGGTTCCATGACTATGAAACTAGATACACACCCATAGAGTAATCCTACTTTGCTCTTATATGGACTGTACAGAAATTGAGACATATCATCCTACCATTCCAAGTATGGATAATTGCTAGAATGGACCTTTTGAAGTACTTATTCGGGAAGCCTGCCTCAAGTGGAAGTTCATCAAGATGGTTGTTCCTGTTAGCTGAATATGATTTAAGGTATGTGGCTAGAAATACCATCAAAGGAAGTGTCGTGTCAGATTTTTGTGCCGAGAATCCTACAGAGGGAGAAAATGGAAGAGAAGACTTCCCAGATAAGGACATGTTGGACATAGAACTAGAGATATGGAAGATATATTTTGATAGAGCAATGGACCAATATGGAAATGAAATAGAAGTACTTTTAATCACCCCCGATAGATTTCATGTACCTTTGGTCGTCAAATTAAATTTTGAAGGAACCAATAACATGGCTAAATATGAGGCTTATATCGCTAGAATGGAAGCCCTACGAGAGTTAGGGGCAAAGGAGGCCGAAATCTTGGGGGATTCGACCTTGGTCATAGCATAAGCACAAAAGTTGTGGAAGGTGAAGGAAGAGCATCTAAAGACTTACCAACAATACTTGTAGGAGTTGATAAAGACTTTTGACAAAATTGAATACGTTATCATCCCTAGAGCCTTGAATTAGTTCGCAGATGCTTTGGCTACTTTGGCTTCTATGGTTGAGATACCCAAAGGAGTATAAACCCGACCCTTAGAGAACAAACAGAAATATCAATTGGTACATAAAGAGAAAGAGGATTTGTCTATCTTGGCCCATAGAAGAGGAAGGAGTCCCTTGGTATTACGACAATATGAAGTTTCTAAAATTAGGAATCTACCTTGATGATGCCAAAAAGAAGGAACGTCATTTGATTACGATGATGACAATGCAATATTTTGTGTAGAGTTCAGCTCTATATAAGGTCCTAAGATGGGGTCCATCTTTGTTGCCTAAAAAATAAAAGAAGCCGAAAGAATCATGGAAGAAGTCCACCAAGGAATTTGTGGTCTCCATATGAATGGAAGGATGTTGGCTAAGAAGATCTTGAGGATGGGATACTATTGGAATATAATGGAAACTAACTGCATAAGCTTTGTGAAGAGTTGCCATGATTGCCAAACTCATGCAAATTTAAACCATGTACCATCAAGTGAGTTATATAGCATGACTTCTCCATGGCCTTTCTCTAAATGGGACATAGATGTGATTGGAAGGATAGCACCTAAAGTCTCGAGCGGGCACAAGTACATCCTAGTTGCAATTGACTACTTCACCAATAGGGTGAAGTAGCCTCCTATTTCATACTAAAGACCAAAAATGTGGCCCAATTTATAGAGAACAACATCATTTGCCGGTTTGGAGTACTGTAAGAAATCATTTCCGATAATGGTTCCCACTTTGAGGGAGATGTCGGTGGGATTATGGAGTTGTACAATATTGAGCATCAAAAGTCTTCACCATACCGACAATAGACTAATGGGGCCGTTGAAGCAATCAATAAGAACATCCTAGCCAAGATGGTAGTGACATACACGGATTAGGGTGAGAAACTTCCATTTGCTTTATGGGGTTATAGGACTTTTATCTGTGTATCAACTAGGGAAACTCCCCACTCTTTATTTTATGGGAGTGAAGCAGTGTTTTACATTAAAGTAAAGATACAATCTTTAAGAGTATTGGTGGAGACCAAGGTCCGAGAAGAGGATTAGATGAGGGAAAAATATGAACAATTAGCTTTGATAAATGAGAAGACGATAAAAGCCCAATACCAAACACAAGGTTATCAAAATAGAGTTGCTAGAGCATTCAACAAGAGGGTAAAGCCAAGAAACCTTAAGGAAGAATATCTAGTCTTAAAGGTACTTAGGGATGAAACTTTCAATCCAAAGGGAAAGTTGATGCCAAGATGG
Source organism: Castanopsis chinensis (assembly GCA_032878915.1). Classification (NCBI taxonomy): domain Eukaryota; kingdom Viridiplantae; phylum Streptophyta; class Magnoliopsida; order Fagales; family Fagaceae; genus Castanopsis; species Castanopsis chinensis. The sequence continues at coordinate 1,484,744 of JAVQMG010000102.1, forward strand.
TCTGGACATTTTGTCATCAAGAAGATCATGTTAGGAGGCGCTAAAAGAATTACAAACTTGGATGGAAAAGTGATGCTTCACCCAATCAACATTGACAAGATCAGGAAATATAACCTTTGAAAAGAAAAAGCCCACTAGGTTGAAAACTCAAAAGGGTGGTCTAGGCAAAAATTAGGGCAAAGAAATCCCGCTAGGTTGAAATCCCAAAAGGGTCATCTAGGCAAAAGTTAAGAGAAAAGATCATGGGCACGGTGAAAATTCCAACAAGGACGTCATGGTCAAAAATTACATGGCACTAAAAAAAAAAGAAAGAAAGGCAATAAGCAAAAATAATAAAATGGTTTATTCTCTCATTACTCAAATTAAAAGATGATTAATGATTTTCATAGGGGATTTGGAACATTCCAATCCTTTGTTAACTCAAATGAAAAGACACAGAATCATAAAGCGCAGAAAAGTAAAATTTGGGGCATATCAAGATAGTCACTTGGTCCTCTTCCTTTTGTTGGATTTCTTGTGATCATTCTCTTCCCTATGGATTGCTCTCATATCTATGGATAACTAATTCTTGTATTCCGAAGTTAGATGGAGAAAATGAATGCCCCTATTTATCACCCTTTGAGGCTAAGTCTCTTGTATTCTACCCAATACTCTCTTAGTGAATGCTAAGGTATGATAAGAACCATTGCTACAAGGCACCCCTTGACGGTTGCCAAATTTTTGTGCAATGCAATATGTAGGATAATAAGAGAAGCGGCGAAGCCCAACCGAAGGTACACAATTCTCCTTGAAACCACATGACTTTGATGCGCCACCCTTCTACCACCTATCAAATGTCCATGGAAGTAAGATACTTCAAGAGTATAGTAATCTTGGCAGGATCCATCTCTTTGTCTTTGAGCTTGCAATCACAATAATGCTATGGTTGATACCAATTAAATGGAACGAGGGGAGGATGAATCAACTTGAGCTTCTCACACAACCATATCTGAGGGAGAGAAGAAAAGAGCATGAGTGTGAGTGGAAAAAAGGAGAGATAAAAGAAAAAAGAAAAAAAAATGTTCAAAGACTATATAAGGAGTCTGGATGGGTTAAAAATCAAAAGCCAATCCATGCAAAACTTAAAGGAATCCCACTAAGTTGAGGAAACCTAGGTAAAAATTAAGGACCATACTTGAAGAAGAAGAGGGCTCCCTGCAAAGAAAGTTGCTTTCTCCTTATGAACGACATCTAAACCATTGAGGGTTTCGGCCAAGATGATGGCTATTGGGTTCTCACTCCCTGAATTCTTGACCACATGAAGAATTTCAAGATCTATGTGAGGTGTTTCATGCACCAAAAAGAACCTTGCAAGAATGCAAAGGCAAAAGGCATTTAGATGATCAAAACTCCTTACTCCAGCCAATGGAACATCTTTCTGAAAGAAGTATTTGAAAACCATAGAGACATTCAACTTATCGAACTTACACCATCTCTTGGCCATAGCTAGATGAATCCCCAAAAGTTGATGAGCTAAATCAAAAAGATCTTCCTTAAGAGTAGGAACAATGATAGCACCGAGATCGTGCTCCCTCATAATTGCACCAAATTCCTCAAGAGTTGGGTATAACTCCACACCATTAAATTGGAAAACATGCCGAGTAGGAATCCAAAACTAAGTGATAGCACACGAAAGGCTCATCCACTTTGATTTGATGAAAGAAAGAAATACAAGAAAGATCAAGAAGGATGAGAGCATCCTTGAAATTGAGATTAAGCTTCTTAACCACATGGAGACCTCCAAAGAAGTGAATTTTGTCATTGGCTTAAGAGCTTAAAACACATTTTATGAAGGTTTCGAAGGCTCTCATAGTTGTTTTGTGGTGGAAAAAGTTAGCTATGGTTTTTCTACTTGGCAGCATACATACGCATGGTCCTGGATGTGTACGCACGGTCAAAGCCCACGCACCTATACGAGTGTACGCGTACGCATGGCCACTAAGGTTTCGAATTCCCTTTCCTATTTGGAGTGTGATTTCTATACCAAGGCTTCTCTCATGATTCCTATGGCCTAAGGGATTGCTTAAGACAAATTTGAACTAGAATTTCATTCATCAAAGCAGAGAGAGAGAGAGAGAGAGAAGCAAAACCATGTGCATACATATCCGAATTTCCCATGAGTTATAAATAAGTGCATCCCCTAAAGATGAAAGCAAAAATATAAAGATGTTTTTTATACAACCCAATGTCTCAAATAAAATGAAAGTGCAGAAGATACATGCTAAAAAATGAAGAAAAAAAAACTATAAAATTAGGTCTATGTCTGTCTGTCAATCTGTGTATCTACCTGCAAGAATCACTACTGATAATGCCTCTTCCTCGACCGAGTACTCATGGTTGCTTTCGAATCATCATTGTCATCATCATCATCATCACTGGGTTAGGCATACCCACCAGGCTCGTAGATTTGTTTGGAATACTCAATTACCTCCAACTTAAGGTTCCCAACAAGCTAAACTAGCTCCTTAATCTCCATTACAGTGGGCTAAATTTGAAAATCAGAAAAAGATTTGACAAGCCTAAGGAATGCAAAGAAGAAAGTGCAAAGGATAAGGATAAAAATAACTCACAGCTCATGTGCCTTGAGGAAAAGGATAACCCATGACATGAGGATTACGCCCTATGGGACGCTCCTAAGTAAACCTGATGGACCATAAGTGTAAACCAACCAAGGCAAGCAATGAGGGTTATTAGGGCCGCCAGCAACTGGACCAGGGACACCCTAAAATGTTCATCACAATTAAGTATCACTGTTGTGCGCACCCAAAAACAACGACTGGGCCTGAGTGATGAATTGGGCTCACAATCTATTTGTATTGTGGACTTTTAGTATTTCCTTGCAATGGGGTGATTCCTTGCTTGACTACCTAAGCGTTCCTATCTCCCTTCTTCCTCGTCCTTCTTATCCCCTTTCTTCCCTCTTTCTCCCTCGCGTCCCCCAGCTTCTGATCCCCTCTTCCTTATTTATAGCCACAGCTTGCTGGATTGCTACGGTCATTTTTTGGCTCAGTGGATGGAAAGGTCCAATGCCATTCTCTCTAAGTGGATGAGTAGTTACGAGCGTAAAGAGAACAATGGTGGCATCGGAACTTGATTCCACTGTCATGTCCGTTTCCCGGCAGAAGGGCTTCCAAAGTGAGTGGCATAGCCCGGCATGGCCAATCTCGGTTGGTGGTTGGATAGCCCGGTGGAACCCCGGGTATAAGGTGCATACGATACGAGGTTTACCACTACCGAACATATCTCAGGTGGCTTCGCTTTTGCCTTTGGGGTGCCTGATACGTGCTAGGTTGGTCCGGGGTAAGCCCCTTGGACTGATCAGCGTTAGGACCTAGAAGGGGACGATCATTCTCGCAGGCCTAGGGGCAAATGGGCCTGGGTTGTGGCCTGTATGGGCAGTCATTCTTGTGGGCCTACGGGTGAATGGCCCAATAGGGATGATGCCCGCACAATAGCCCCCCCTTGATTCATGCACAGTGCTCGGTGATGAATCAAGGTCTACGAGGCCAGGCATTGGTGAAATTTCCTATTACCCTTTGTACGCGCAGTCAGGCGACTGCCGAGGATTTTGCAAAAAAGTTCCGCAGTAGGCGGTCATTTCCGTAATCATGACCCTTTGGTTGGTGAACCATCAGGTGGCAACAGACCGACGGTTCATAATCCGTGTCCACGCGTGTAAGCGGTTCTCCCAAGAAAAAGCCTAGCGGATAGGGATTGGGGGTTTCTTTTTCCCGCCTTGTCCCTCATTAATTGCCCCTGCGCCTATATAATCCCTCTTCCAAGTCTTCATTTCACTTTTTGCATTTCCTCTCAACATCCTATCTGCCGAGCATCCTTTGTGCGAAAAACACTCCTCTAGTTCTTCGTCTCTTAGAGTCTCAAGTAAGTTCGTTTTATTTCTTTCTCCTCTTTTTCCATTTCCTTTCTGCTTTATACCTCTAGAAATGGGTTTTTCCCACCTTCTGACCCTTGGGACGGCCTTGGCCAATTTTAGAAGGACCTTTGGTGTCCCTAGGGATGTAGACCTTACATTCTATAAAGAAGGTGACATTGCTCTCGAGAGGGCGGTGGGCCGAAACGTCATCTTCGTTCCGTTGATGTCTATATTAGAGGAAGGCGTTAGGTTCCTCTTAGACCCCCTCATCGTAAGTACCCTAGGATTTTACGGCCTGTGTCCTAACCAGCTTCCACCCAACTTTTATAGGGTTGTCAGTTGCATCAGCTGCCTAAACCAGTTGTTCGGGCTACACCTGAACCACCACGATATTAATTTCATGTACAAGTTATGCGGGAATTTTTCGAAAGGATATTATTTAAAGACTAGAGACACCCGAGTCCGGCTGATATCCTGCCTGCCAGACTCAAATAGAAACTCTGTCGTGGAGTTAATCCTGGTGAGCGACAACTAGCTCGCCGGGGGGCTACACTGCCCGCACACGCCTCAAGACGTTGGTTGGTACCGAGACTTTTTAGTCATTTCAGCTTTTCGTTTTCTTACTGTGTTTAACCAACCATCGCTTCTTTGGGACTGTTGCAAAATCGAAGAGGTTGTTGCCGAACATAAGGGTCGTCCATGAGCGGGATTTAAATTTTGTTCTCCAGTCAGAAATTTTTGTGCACAACGACAGGCAGATCAGGGCGTCCCATCTGATCCTCGGGGTAAACCCCGTGTACACTACTTGGCAGTCCTTCAGCCAGGCACTCTTGGTTGATAGCCCCCTTGTGTCGTACATCGACGTTCGGCACAAACAATTTCTCCCCCCTCGTTCACGGTAGGCGAGGCACGAGACTTGGGCCCCAGCTACACAACCACAGACGACATTCCATCGATTAGGGACAAGTCTGTCGAGTGTGTATCCCAAAACTGGAAGAGACACGAGGCCATTGAATAGCCACGTAACGACCCCCCGGCAGCCGAGGAAAGAGCCCCCAATCCAATTGTCGCCGCACCCGCCCGGCAAGAGAAGATGGTGAAGAAAAGGGTAATGACCCTCTCCCGTTTCATACCCGACGCCGGCCAGTCCACCCAGTCCCAATCCCTAGTGGAAAAGAGCTCAACTCCTCAACCCACTCCTAAAGCCCGAAAAAGAAAAAGGGCTGCCGAGAAGAACGTAAAAGTTCCCGGGGATGGGCTGCCGAAGACGCCGATCCGCCTTAGGGGAAGGGTGACGATCCGAAAGCCGTGGGTCGTCACTCCCCGTACCCGGGTAGGGGCTGACGTGGAGCCCTCCCCTCCCAACGAGGTCGGCTAGAGCCATAATTTCAAGCTCGGCGAGGGGCCATTGCCCGTGACATCCTACGAGTGGAGATGGGATATAGGCGATAGAGGGCGGATGGCTTAGAGCTTGGTCTAAGGCCTCTTGCTGCCCGAGGATGTGCATATCTACTCGGATAGGGATGATGAGTCGCTCGCCCGGTGGCTACAATGGCATACTGTCGCGGTAAGGATTTTAGCTCTTACCATGTTTGACGGTGCACAGGAATTTGTTTAACTCCTAACACTTTGCTATTATTGCGTTTGTAGGCGGCCCAACTGTCTACCATCATAGACGAGAGGCTGGAGGAGGGCACTGAGGCTACTGAGCGGGCGCTGGAGCTGAGGACTGCCGCGGAGGTTTTGGCCAGGGAGAAGGCAAAGGTGGCTAATGTTGCGGAAAGGAAGGCAGTGGATGCTGAGAAGGCCAGGCAGACCGCGAAGAACCAGCTGGGGGTATTGACGACCAAGCTGGAGGAGGCGGAGCTCGAGCTGGCCAAGGCGAACAGTCTGAACCTGGCCCAGGCCGACCAAATCACCTCAATAAAAGATGCCCTCGAAGCTTATGAAGACAAGTGGTACAATGTGGGTTTCACGGAGGTCGAAAACTCAGTGGAGCCCATCGTGCAACAAGCGAGGCAGCACGGTTTTGGCGAGGGTTGGGCAGCCGCCCTTCATGCTGCAAGGGTTGCCGAGGGTTCCCCTTTGTGGGACCTCAAGCAGATCCTTCACCTAGTCGCCGCTCAGCCCGCACAGAGCCAAACTGGAGCTGACAACGAGGACACGCCGAGCCTAAGTGACCTCGTTTGGGGGATCGATTCGCACGTCGAGATGGTGGATTTAGAGGCCCTGAGCAACGCTGTTCCTAGAGATGACGATGCGCAAAACCAGGACCCCCCCACTTCTCAGCTTGCCGAAGATGGCGCCAACCAGCCTTTTGTCCAGACCCTCCCATCTAACCAACAAGCATGAGGAAGAGAAGACCCCCCCCTTTTTTGAAAGTTTTACTTTAGTTTTAGTTTGTCAATTAATACCCTAGGTCGTCGGGATGTGGCGATGAGACAATTTAAGCGCCTGTTTTAATTATTTCAACTCATACCGTACAGTTTTAACTTTTATTATCATGATTTGGATGCATGTGTTTTGTTTTTCTTTCATAACTTGTTCGTGCACTAAAGCATGCTCATTAGTCGTAGCTTGTGTATGATCATGATCGGTCATCTTTAGCAAATAATCATTCTTTGTGAGGGCTCAAACGAGTACGGATAATTAGGCCATTGGATGGAGATGAGGTCAGTTTTACTTTAGCAAACCTGTATGTCCAACGGGGTGAACCAAGCCGAGGGTTGGCTCCCGTCCTTAGAAAAATAGTGCTAGTATTCCACCTGCCCAGTGAGAATCGAACCGAGGTCAAGCTTACATAGAAAAATTATGTTAAGGTTTCCACCTGTCCGGTGATTGGATCGAACCGAGGTCAGGCTCTGTCCTTAGAGAAATATTATTAAGGTTTCCACCTGCCCGGTTGTAGGATCGAACCGAGGTCAGGCTTCTGTCCTTAGAAAAATGTTATTAAGATTTCCACCTGCCCGGTGATAGGATCGAACCGGGGTCAGGCTTCTGTCTTTAGAAATATGTTATTAAGGTTTCCACCTGCCCAGTGATATGATCGAACCGAGTTCAGGCTTCTGTCCTTAGAAAGTGTTAAGGTTTTCACCTACCCGGTGAAAGGATCGAACCGAGGTCAGGCTTCTGCCCTTAGAAAAATAGTGCCTCGTCCTCCACTACCACATTCACGCATATCAGTCAAAAAGGGAAAGGAATAAAAAGAATGAAGTGTCGTGCGAAACTACGAACAGGCATTATATTGACATGTGCCGACCTCTCAAGGTTACATTGTCCAAACGTGAGGGACTAGTGGTAGAATTTCTTAAGATTACAAACATTCCATGGATGGAGCAGTGGCTTTTCACCCATATCTTCCAAATAGTAGGCTCCCAGCCCAGCAGTGGCCGTTACTCGGTACAGTCCCTCCTATGCCGAGGCTAGCTTCCCCGCATTACGATCCCGGGCGTTCCCTACGGCCTTTCGCAGGACCAAATCACTGGCGGCGAATTCTCTTTTCCTCACATTCTTGTCATACCTCCGGGCGAGCTTCTGCTGGTACTGCACTAGCCGGATCGCCGCCAATTCTCGACGCTCTTCCAACAGGTTTAGTTCGTTCAGCATTAACTCGTCATTCTCGGTCATGTGAATTCAGCTAAACCTGGTGCTGCATAGGTTTATCTCAGCAGGAATAACGGCTTCTGCGCCATAACCCAGTGAAAAAGGCGTCTCCCCCGTGGATCTCTTCGGAGTTGTCCGGTAAGCCCAAAGGACACTTGGCAACTCCTTGGCCCATCTGCACTTGGCGCCATCCAACCTCTTCTTCAGCCCGTTGATGATGGCCTTATTCGTGGCCTCTGCCTGGCCATTGCTTTATGGGTACGCCGAGGTAGAGTATCAGTTTCGGATGCCGAGATTTCTGCAGAATTCACGAAAGGCCCTGCTGTCGAACTGTAGCCCATTATCAGAAACGAACGACTCCGGCGCCCCAAACCTAGTTATGATGTTCTTCCATATGAACCTTTTAACGTCTACGTCCCGGATGTTCGCCAGTGCCTCCGCTTCTGCCAATTTAGTGAAATAATCCACTGCCACTAACACAAATCTTCGGTTCCCGATTGATCGGGAAAAGGGTCCAATTATGTCCAATCCCTACTGGGCGAAGGGCCATGGACTACAGACGGGGTTCAGGTTTCCTGCAGGCTGATGTATCATCGATGCGTGTTTTTGGCACTGTTCGCATCTTCGTGCATATTCAAGGGCGTCCTTCTACATCTTCGGCCACCAAAATCCCTGAGTCGTTGCCTGGTGGGCCAAGGATCGTCCACCGACGTGGCTACCACAGAGGCCCTCATGGAGCTCGGCTATAAGGCCTTCAGTCAAGCTGGGGTGTAGGCATCGCAAGTACGGACCCCCAAATGATCTCCAGTGTAGCTTTCGACTTGGAGATAACCAATACCGGGGAGCATTTCGCCGGACTTTCGCTGCCTCTTTTTCGTCCTCTAGGACTTTGTCCTCGGCTAAGAACTCGATTATGGGATCCATCCAGCACCTCTCAGCGGCCTGGACTTGTAACACTTCCTTCTTTGCCCTAATGCTCGGCTCTTTCACCAGCTCTATCCTGACTAGTAGTGGGAGTTCACTATCTATCGAAGATGCCAAAGTAGCCAAGGAGTTGGCATGGCAGTTCTATCCCCTCGGGATTTGCTTTACCTTTGCTTTAGAAAATTAGCCTAGAGCCTGTTTCACGATTTGCAGGTATTCACCCATCTGTGGGTCTTTGGCTTCGAAACTCCCTCGCACCTAGTTCACAACGAGCCGGGAATCCGAGTATACCTCTACCTCCATGGCCCCTAAATCCATGGCGACTCTTAATTCGGCCAACAGTGCTTCATACTCAGCTTCGTTATTAGAGACCCTAAAGCCTAGCCTGAATGATTGTTCCAACCTTGTACCTTCCGGGGTGACCACCATGATCCCAGCCCCCGCTCCAGCCGTGTTGGAGGCGCCGTCTACGAATACTTTCCAAGGTTTAGCCTCTACTGAACAGACAACATACAGTCCCCTCGGCGAGAATTCGGCGATAAAGTCAGCGAGTACCTGTCCCTTTACCGAGTTCCTTGGTTTGTACTTGATGTCAAAAGAGCCCAGGCGGGTTCCCCATTTAGCAATTCTCCCAGTGAAGTCTGATCTCCTCAACAACGACTAAAGTGGGTACTCTGTCAGGACATAGATGGTGTGGGCCTAAAAGTAGTAGGGCAGTTTCCGAGTGGAATGTACTAAAGTCAACACCAACTTCTCCAGGGGCAAATATCTCTTCTCGGCGTCCACCAATGTCTTGCTTATGTAGTAGACCGGCAATTGTACGCTGCTATCCTTCAGAAGCACGGCGCTGGCGGCATGCTCTGACACCGAGAGGTACATGTAGAGGACCTCCCCGAGTTCCGGTGCCGTTAGCATCGGTGCACGCCCAAGATATTCCTTTAGGTCGTAAAAGGCTTCGTCGCATTCCTTGTCCCACCGAAAACACTTCCATTTCTTCAAAAGCTGGTAAAAAGGGTGACACCGGTCAGAGAACTTGGATATAAACTGATTTAAGGCAGCTAGCATGCCGGTTAATCTTTGAACCTCTTTCGGGTTGCTCGGCCAGTTGAGTTGCCTCACGGCTTCTATCTGCTCGGGATTGACTTCGATACCCCTCTTCGTGACTAAATATCCTAGGAACTTGCCAGAGCCCACGCCGAATGTGCACTTGTCAACGTTGAGGCGAAGACGGTGTTGCCTCAGTATCCTGAATATTTCTTTCAGGTCGCCGACATGCTGTCCTTCCTGCTTGCTTTTTATCACTATATCGTCAATGTACACTTCGACTGTCTGCCCGATCTTATCCCGGAACATCCTCGTCATCATCCGTTAATAAGTAGCCCCCACGTTCTTTAATCCGAATGGCATTACCGTGTAATGGTAATTGGCATCTGGCGTAATAAACGTCGTTTTCTCCTGATCCTCGGCAGCTAGCGCAATCTGGTGGTAACCTTGGAAGGCATCTAGAAAGCTCAGTCGAGGATGCCCACAGGTAGCGTCCACTAGCTGATCTATCCTCGGCATGGGAAATGGATCTTTGAGGTATGCTCGGTTCAGGTCAGTGAAATCGACGCAGACCCTCCACTTGCCACTCTTTTTTAGTACTACCATGGTATTTGCGAGCCAATCCGGGAAGAAAATCTCCCTTATAGCCCCCGCTTCCCTCAACTTTGCCACTTCTAATCTCACCGCCTCGATATGCTCTTTCGCCAACCTCCTCTGCTTTTGCCTTTTCGTGGGGTGTAAAGGATCTACGTTAAGTTTGTAGACTATAAACTCGAGGTCGACTCCCGGCACTAGAAAGAGCAACAGTTTCATCCTCTCTTCGTCTCTAAGGCCCACCCCTATTTGAAAGTGTTTATCACTGTCCGGAAGAACCTTTACCCTCAACACGTCCTTGGCACAACCAACTCCTGCTCCCATTTGGGGTCGCTGTAATTGCTATAAGGAAGTCTCCTTGGTGACCTTCGTTTGATCGGCTACTTCATTCGCAGCAGCTACTAGGCATTGCCTAGCCGCCTGTTGGCAGCCTTTTACTACCGCGATCCCGTTCTCTGTGCGAAATTTGACTTTGACGTGTAGTGTGGAAGGTACGGCCCCCATTTCGTGAATCCAAGGTCTTCTGAGGATCGCTGTGTACGGTGAGTAAGAAGTGACCACTATGAAAGTTACTGTCACCTCCTTCCCTTCCATGCTGATGGGGAGCGAAATTTTCCCTTTCGGGACGACCATATGGCCATCGAACCCCATTAGCGGTGCGTCGTACCTGAATAGATCCTCTTTCCTCACATCTGATCCACTCCCCTGATCTATCATTATCCTTTTCACTACAAACCCCCTTACGCGGGCCGTGACCACCAAGGGGTCGTCGTGTGGTTGAATGGTGCCCTTCATGTCGCCGTCATCGAAGGCAATGGGTTGGGTGATGCACCTTTGCTTCTTCTTAGGGAGACATTCGCCCGGGCTCTCTCCTGTCGCGGTTACGGCCAAGATCTCCCTCATCGGTACTTCCCTTGGAACGGCGTGGATGACCTCTATTATCCCTACGGGAGGTGGGAGGGGGTTCCTGCGGGTATGATCATTATGCCCGGCCCCCTGGTTCCTTGCCGCTACAAATTCCTTAAGGTGCCCAGCATTCATTAGCTGCTCCAAATGGTCCTTGAGTACTCTGCATTATTCGGTTGTGTGGCCTTTGTCCTTGTGGTATGTGCAATATAGATTCTGGTTTCTTCTCGACGGATCGCTGGGCATTCTGCTTGGCCACCTAAAGTAGGACCCATTTTTTATCCGATCGATAATTCTGTGGACCGATTCCTTGAAGGCTACATTCACGCTCCCCACTGCTGTCCCGAGTTCTTGAATTCTAACATCCCTTCGGGGTCAGGGTTGGAAACCGCCATTCCGAGGGTAATTTACGATCAGAACTTTCCCCTTGCTTTGCAACCGGTTGTCCTCCAGCCGCTTGAATTCTTCAATGCGTCTCATCAGTTGCCTTATGTCCTCGGGGGGCTTCCTCGTCAGAAACTCCCTTAACCTAGAGTCGTCGGGTAGTCCCATGTGAAAGGTACTTGCCGCGATCTTCTCGTTACCTCCACCAATCTCATTGTACAGCTCCCAGTACCGGCCAACGTAATTGTGAAGAGTCTCTCCGGCCCCCATTTTCATTGACAACAGGGCATCCACGGGCTGAGGGACTCGGCTGCACGTCATGAACCGTATACCAAACTCCTGTATCAACTCCAAGAAACTGTGGATCGATCCCTTTTTTAACCCGTTGAACTATCTCAGAGCCGTGGGACCGAGGCTCGACGGGAAGACTTTGCACATCAACATGTCATTTTGGGCGTGTAGAGACATCATCTGGATGTAATGGCTCACGTGTTCCACCGGGTCAGTCTTTCCCGTGTAGGAATTGAATGGTAGTCTCGCGAATCTGCTCGACATAACGGCGCCTTCGATGTCCCTTGAAAACGGGGACCTGGCAGCCTGGTGCAGTGCTCTACTTATGGCGTCCATGGCTGCGTTTTGAGGTCGTCTTTCACTTGGAGAGGTCGAATCACGGTTCGCATATTCCCGCGAACGCTCGCGATGCCGACAAGGGTCAGACTGTTGTGATCCTACTCCGCGGCGGGCCTCAGGACTAACATATCTTTCCCTGTGCCGTCCATGCTCCCCTCTTCGAAGTCTCACCCTGGCTTCTAACTCCAACTTTCTCACCAACCTGCGCAATCACTCCAGCTCCCGATCCTTCTGCCCGGGATCTTCGTCCTCTCTCTCGCGGTGGCAATGCCCCGAGTGGTCAGATACTGCCTGTAGTGTCTAGAATGACCCTTCCCCAGGCCCGGAATCCCCTTCCTTATTTCGCCGCCGGTCATCGTACCTCTTTTGTCTCCTTTCTCGCCATGCTAACCCCCGTGACGACCCTCTGGAACCACTCATCCCAGGGCGTAGCTTCCCTGTCTACTTCCCGACATCCTCCTAGGGTGCCTCGTAAAAACCACCGCTGCACAGGAGATTCCCACAAATGGCACCAACTGTGCGCACCCAAAAACAGCGACTGGGCCTGAGTGATGAATTGGGCTCACAATCTATATGTATTGTGGGCTTTTAGTGTTTCTTACAATGGGGTGATTCCTTGCTTGACTACCCAAGCGTTCCTATCTCCCTTCTTCCTCCTTCTTCTTCTCCCATCTCTTCCCTTTTTCTCCCTCGCGACCCCTAGCTTCTGATCCCCCCTTTCCTATTTATAGCCACAGCTTGCTGGGTTGTTGCGATCATTTTCTGGCTCGGTGGATAGAGAGGTCCAATGCCATTCTCTCTAAGTGGATGAGTAGTTACGAGCGTAAAGAGAACAATGGTGGCATCGGAAGTTGATTCCACTGTCATGTCCATTTCCCGGCAGAAAGGCTTTCAAAGTGAATGGCATGGCCCGGCACGGCCAATCTCAATTGGTGGTCGGATAGCCCGGTGGAACCCCGGGTATAAGGTGCATACGATACGAGGTTTACCACTACCGAACATATCTCGAGTGGCTTCACTTTTGCCTTTGGGGTGCTTGATACGCGCTAGGTTGATCCGGGGTAAGCCCCTTGGACTGATCAGCATTAGGACCCAGAAGGGGACGATCGTTTTCACGGGCCTAGGGGCAAATGGGCCTTGGTTGTGGCCTGTATAGGCAGTCATTCTTGTGGGCCTACGGGTGAATGGCCCAGGAGGGATGATGCCCATACAACCATATACAGGGTATAAAAGAAAGAAAAGAAAGAAGAAAGAAGGTACATACCCTAATGGGAAATGGAGACAAGAGGCGATCCTTACTAAACTTGTCATAGTCAAGATCACTTAGGAGCTGCTCAACATAAGCAATGCCACCCCTCCACAGCTAGTACTCAGCATCAGTCATCGAGAGTCGGGCAAGCACGAATGTGGGAGGATCCATCGAAACCTGAGGCGTGTCCTTACCTACCAATAGGCAAGAAGCTCGCTTAGCTAAGTATAATACCCTCAAGCCAACACCCTTTAAGAGCTAAGAGGTCTCAAAAGATACAACGGTAGCCACCTCTAGGTTTAGGTCAGCAATGAGAGGAACACCCGTCCAAGGTCCCCAAACAAACTGCAAAAACACTTATGATTAACAATAAAGTTTGAAATATGCAATGATAACTAAATAAGAGAATTCATTTTAACTCACTGAGTCAGAGTTAAGGCCGTTGAGATGAGCCCGGCCTGAAGGGAAAACCCTCAAGCCCACATTTGTGCCACTAAATACAAGGCCATAGGACAAGGCCCAATGCTCTACAAGAAAAGTACATACTGATACAGTTTGCGAGATGATAGTTAGCAAGAAAATAGCATACAAATGAACTTTACAAGATGAAAATTTGCAAGAAAAAGCATATAGATACAATTTGCAAGATGATAGTTTGCAAGAAAAGAGCATGGTGACAAGATGATAGTCTGCAAGAAAGTAAGATACAATTTATAAGAGCATGAAATGAAATTTGTAAACCTAGAAGACATATGAACAGATACAGTTTATAAGAGTATGAAATAAAACTTGTGAAACTACATGAGAAAAGGAAAATGGTCTAACCTCATGGAACTTTGAAGGACCTACTAGCTAGTGCAAAGTCCCCCGACTAAATGGGTCCATGATCGAATAGAGATAGGCGAGGCTAGTATGGCCCCAGTTCACATCCCGAGCTTACTCAAAGTCATTGGAAAAGAGCTAGCCACCTTAGAAACGTTGTCTAACCTCCATTGGTAAAGAGATATGCCCCTAATAGATACAACAAAAATGCCCTAGCCATTTGGGCACTATCATCAGGAGTCGCTTGAGAAAAAGGCTTATAGTCCTTCTCCAGGACAAAGTAGTTGATGAGCTCACTAGAGTAGGTATGCTCTAGAAAGTCTATGCCCAGCTAAATGCCCGACTCACTTTCCTAGTTAATGATGGGCCCATCGAATCTCAAGCTAGTCATTTGGTGGAAGTTATGAGGAGTCACAACTGCATACAACTTGTGAGGAGTCACAGCCTGGCCATATAGTTGTAAGGAGTCACAACTACATACAGCTTGAATGTGTATGCATACAGCCTGGCCACGCACACATGCACGATGCATGCATACACATGAACGTAAACAAAATGAGTTCTTCAGTAGTTTTGGCCTACCATTGATCAAAACTCATCCTAAACCTGTCCCTACTCCTCCTAGGACATTAGGTTTTCATTTAAACCCATCCCACAACAAAACCAAAGTATTTACAAGTTTAAAAATGGACTAAAATAAAAGATCAGAGCAAAACTTAAAAATGAGAAAAGTTTGAAAGACTTACTAATCCGGTCTATGCATTGTCTAAAAGATGATTTTATGGCATATAGATCAGTGAAGGGGACTCGATTAGCCTTGTGGCTCCAACCTAGTGGGTGAGGTTGAAGACTTCGTCAGGGATTAAGTAGGAAGGTTTTTGGTCTTGGGTGCCATAGAGAAGGAGAGGAAGTTGAAGGGTTGTAGAGAAAATGAAAAGATGAAGAAGATGAAGAGAATAAAAAGAAAAAGAAATAGTTGGTAACCATTGGGGAAAATGAAGAGGCGAGAAGGACACCAAGTGGCTAAACTACATGTAGTTTAGGCCCCCCACTAAACTACGCTAACCTACATGTAATTTATTAAAAAAAATTAGGACATCCCTAGTGGACTCCCAAAAGGTGCGAAATGCAAGAAAACGATTCAAAACCATCCCTAGTAGGTCATGAAACATCAAGAGTTACAAAGATGTGTTGAAATGATAGAAATATCCCTCAGCAAGTTGAAGGGCATAAAATCATAAGAACATTCCCCAGTGAATTAGAAATACCAAGATTCCTCCCCAGTGGATATGAAATCACATAGAAAACTCCCTCGTAAGTTAAAACCATTAATAAACTCCCTAGTGAGTCATGGAAAGAAGAACTTTTCCCAGCAAATTAGAATCATCAAGGACTTCCCTGTAATTTTCCCTGGTAAGTCGAGAATTACCAAGAAAGCTCTCTCATGAGTAAAAGTCACCAACACAAACCCCCTAGTGAGTCGTAAAAAGAAAAATTTTCCCTAGTGGATCATACATCATCAAAGACTTCCTCTAAGTCAAAGGCTACAAAAAAAAAAAAAAAAACTCCCTCGTGAGTCAGAATCACCAAGAATACCCTATGCATGATTAGGAAGCCCCTCAAGTGAGCTTTCCGCCCAAGATCACCACCATACTTGTGCATATATCTTTTAAGAATTGAATATGTAGGCTCAAACCCCCAAGATAAGTCAAAAGAGAAAAATATAGAATTTGAGTACATATCCTCTTGGAATTGAACATGTACACCAGAATTGAGGCACAAGCTACCTAGAATAGAAGAGTTTGAAATAGAGACAAGAGCCATCCAAAATTGAAGAGACTGAGATAGAGACAAAAATCACCCAAAGGTAAGAGCTACCGGAAGAAGTTTGAGGCAAGAACCCTAAATGGACACCACAGATATGTATCATTTTAGCTTATAAGAGCACTTTGTTTGTTTGGTTGATGGTTGAGGCCATTGGCCATGTTTGTTTTTCCTTTTAGTGACTCTAGGATAGTGAGTCACTCGTCTTTTGCTTGCAATTGACAAACTAGGTTCTTAGATAGTGAACTTGTCATTACTAGTTTCCCGTGTAACGCCTATGGGACTTTGGACATATGAATCTCACGCAACTTTAAGAAGTTGCACCCCGCCCCATGTATGTGTGTTGTTTGTTGTGTTCATGGGTTAGGCCCAAACAATATGTCAAAATAAAATGTCTTGTCTCTTATTCTATTGATTCTGTTAGCAGAGCTCACGAATTAAAAGAGAGGCATCTTAAGACACCATGTTTTGTACCCCTTACAACTTAGACCCTTGTTCCCCAATTATGGTAGTACTCTAAAGCTCAAGGTTAGTTTAGGGTCCAAGCATATGAAAATATACTTGAGGAATGTGTTTATGGAAAATATAACTTATTTTTGAAAGCATAAAACTATTTTTGGAAAACAAAAGCCGTAGAAAACCCTAAGTGTGTGGACACATACACGCATATGCGTATGCACACTTAAGCCATGTGTACGCATGCTTATTTTATGCACATGCATGCACAGGCATGCATACCCATTTCTAGTTTTAGAAACTATGTAAGGAAAGCTTTTTGCACTTAATTCTGGTTTGGGACAAATCCTACATCGTCTGGGAGCTGCCCCAAACTCCTATTTTTTGACTATATAAAGCCATAAAAGGCACTTTTATAAAGGTGGACAAAAAGCAGCGGTAAAGTACACAAGATTCATTAGAAAATAGTGAATCAAAGAGAAAGTTATTCACAAAACATCCTCAAGTCAAATTTTGTTTGATTGGGACCTTTTTTGGTCTTAATCTTCAAGTTCTAAAGTTTACTAACTCATTTTGATTTGGTTGTAAATAGATTGACTGGGGAGAACGGTCAAAATCAAGTTCTAAAGAGTTTTAGTATTAAGGTAAAGTTTTTACCTTTGGCTCTTCACTTTTGTTTGCTTTCTTTCTTTTGTTGTTGTTTGTATATATCTTTTAATGTTTTGATATTTTGATATGTTTGTTTAGTCTAGGTTTACATAGTGTTTATGTCTGAAGCATTCTAGGTTGTTAGATTTCTCATTTCTTGTTTTTTTTCTATTCTAAGATTTTAGGTTAGGGTTTTGAGTGTGTGTGTGTGTGTGTGTGCATGTGCGTGCATGTGCTTCATGCATGCATACGCATACAGTTGGGATGCGCACGCACAATTATGCCTAGAAACCCTAATTTATTTCTATTTGCTTTTGCCTTGTTTTCTTGGTCTTTTAGCCTCTATTTAACCTGGTTTTCATATCCTTGAGTTTCTGCTTCTTTGTTTATCTTGTTTCGTCTTGGTTTTGCCTCTTGATGCTTATTGGGATGCATAGGTGTTGTGATACAGAGAGGTAAGTGAGATGAGTCATGCATAATCACATTAACATGCATTTTGATTTGGTTGTTGAATATGATACGATTGATGAACCTGAATATGTTTGTTGAATGTCATGAGTTTGTTGGTTTGAATGAATAGATGTGTTATCTGAATCTGCCTTGTGATGTTTCTGCCTTTAGTAATGTATGTTTCATGCCATGATAAATGAATGCTAGGCTTGAGGGTGATTATGCCATGTTGTTTGCCTTTAAATGCATGTTAGAGTGTGTGTAGTTAAAATAACATGTTAAATATGTCTTTAATGAAATTAAGACTTAGAACACAATGAGTGGAAGCCTACCCATGAGTCGGGACCATACCTAAACTCTAGACACATGCTCTGGTAAAGATTAATCACTCCACAAAGGGTGCTATATTTATGGTTCCTAAACCTAAACTAGGTAGTGACACCCTTAGCTATGGTCCACCATAGCCCAAAGTGTACTTCCCAACATTAGTCACAGGCACTTTCACCCATACCATCCACTTTATAAGTGAAGGGAGACCATGATCAAAACCAAAGAATTGAAGCTCCCCATTAGGCCCAGCAGCTTGGACTGCCCAATTGGACACTTTGACAACACCAACATCCTTACCAACATTAATATAATCTTCCAAGTGCTCCCACATGAAAGCTTGCTATAGCACTACATTAACACAATATTCAACAATGTGATATAGAGATCTTTCAAGCTCATCACTACGCAATCTATCAAGTTCTGAATAAAGAGTACCTAAGCACAAAGTACCTAGAGGCAAAGATACACCTCTACTCAATTGTACAACTAGAGGAAATGTAAAAGGTTTCATGAATTGTATAGAATCAGAGTTAAACACACATTTACTCATGCACAAAGACAAGAATGCAGCCTGCCTTATATTAGTTTCCTCAGATTCTCTAAACTCAAAAATCTAGTAAGAGAATCTAGCTCTATTACTTATCCAAGACACAAATGTGCCTCCAAAGGCATCTAGCAACTTTCCTGCAGTCACAAATTCTTCATTAAACAATCCTAGCTCCAACAAACTCACATCTCCCATGCTAGGCAATAAACAAGTTCTCTCCACATAATCAAGGGTGGTTATAGTCTCACCCCAAGGAAAAAGGAAAGTATGAGTATCGAGATTCCAACAGTGAACCAAGAATCAATATGCTCTTACATCCCTATACATGTTCCACCCCACAGGACACAAATAATGCTTCAAAGATTTTGGCATTCCTTAGGATTTGATAGAATCCCTTATCTGCAATCTCTTGCTTCACCTAATCAGACTAGCCACTAGTTGTACCATAAGAACACAAAACCTAAATAGGAACCGGCAGAAACTCTTTTTGCTGGAACCACAGGTCCATTACAACAAAAGCAACTGGAACCCACGTTGTCTCATGGTAGGGGCCTCACCTTTGAGAATCCACTTCTTCAGTGTACTAGGTGATCTAACCTCAATATCCCTAACTATTGGAAACAAAGAGGTTAAATGATACCATAGGTCTTGTAATGGAAGCAAGGGCTCTTCTTGCTTAGCCTCTACACCAACACCCATGGCCAAACCTTCAACCTCACCACCAACCACAACCTCACCACTAGACATGGCCACTCTAGCAGTCTCAGCACCACCAAAAGCTGATGTTTCTTCTCCTTTAGCCATGACCCACAGAAGCAAAATTTTTCTTTGACACAAAAAAAAATATACTAGAGGGAAACCCATAGATTCCATCGAAGATAAAGGGGAAGATAAACTTTATTTCTCTCTTTCTTGGCCGAAAATCTATGTTCACTCTTACCCTTGGCCGAAAATAAGAAGAGGAAGAAAAAGAAATAGCTTTGTTTCTCTTTCACCCTTGGCTGAAAAAAAGAAGAAAAAGAAGAAGCCCCATTTCTCTCTCAAGCTTGGTTGAAAATAAGAAGAAGAAGAAAGGTCTCTCTCTCTCTCTCTCTCTCTCTCTCTCTCTCTCTCTCTCTCTCTCTCTCTCTCTCTCTCTTTATTTTTGGGCCTAAGCAAATAAAAGGAAGAAAGCAATCAAGGGTAGCACCCTCTTTACTAGAAAATGTGAAAGCTGCAATTTGTAAAAACAAGAAGAGAAGATTAGAATTTATTAAGAAAAGCTTGGGGGAATAACTGAAAACCCACCAAGGTGCTAGACAAGGGAAGTTACAGAAGCCCACTACTCATTACTGCTACCAAAAATTCCAAGCTCGCACGTGTGACCTAAGACAAACTGCTCACACGTGACTCGGGGGGCTAAATTTTAAGATACAATTTTTCTCACATGCAACATATCCTAATTTCATTTTCCCACTCACCAAAAATACCCATACAAGCCCCATAAATTATTTTGAGCCCCACAAATATTTCCTATATTGAGCCTACACAAATACTTCTCATATCATTACCAAAATTGGGCCACAACATTATACTATCTCTATGAAAGCCCATACCTATTTGTCTGATGGGTGAAACCCAAAAAAGCCTAACAAAATTCTTTACAAAGCCCGTTGCAACACGACATCCTATTACAAAACCCGTTGCTACACGACACTTATTACAAAGTCTATTGTTACACGACACTCTTTACAAAACTCATTGCTACATGGCAATATTTTACAAAATCTCAAAATATCTTATTAAAAGCTCAAATATTACTTTGGCAACATTTTACAAAAATCCCAATACTACCTTGGCAACATCTTATCAAAAAACCCAAAACTATTAACTTTTGGGCAAAAAATTATTCTATCAAAGCCCAATATATTATTTTGCAAAAAATATTATATTATGCTCAAAGCCCAAAGTTAATATCTTGGCAACGACATATTTTGACGTGCTAAATTCCCTAGCAAATATGCTAACCCATGGGAAATATAAAAATATTTATGACATATTACCTATCTCATAAAACTATTTATTCTACAAAATCTATGAGAATTTTATATATTTTTTCCATAAGAAATTACAACTACAAAAACCCATGTATAGTACAAACCCATGACAAGACTATCTACTTTGTACGGACACGTAAGCCCAAGAACTCAATGACTAGGCCCAACCAAAATAGTCTAGCCCATGTGCCAAATCTCACCAACTCAAGTTCATATGGGTGACTAAAATGGTTAGGCCAGTTACAATTCAATTTCAGCACAACTAGACTAATAGCTTAGACATACTATAATCATTTTCAACTTGTCAAACTAGGTTAGACGGGGGACATGTGTCAAGCTAAGCTTAAACCCTTCCTTGACAAGTTGATTTCTAATGATTTTGACAAGACATAAAGGCCTTACTAATGTATAGAGGCTAAAGTCAGCCATTCTCCCTTTGTTCTCCAACAAATTCGTTCAGAAGCTAGGAGAAGTCATAACCAGACCTTGGAAGCTTCTGGAACTACTACTAAACAACTCATCACCTTGCTAAAAATATGTATTATCTGGTTCATGAATCAAGCACATGAACCTTAATGGGGAAACTTAGGGAAATGTGGTTTGGAGGATACCAAGGAGATCTCTAATAGAGTTTCCAGCAAAGGGCTCCAAGATTAACACCTAGCTTGGGTGACACAATCTGCCTTAGGAACTCTAATACTAGTAGTAGATAACCAAGATCACTAGCCTTAATACATGCTCTAATACCATTGGCTGAAGACAATCCTGCATTTAATGCTAAGTCAAAACCTCCAACTGATATTACCTAAAACAACAAATACTTTTTAAAGCTGAATGTACCATTCTTGGTCAAATCCTAGGATGGATCTTGTGAAGATTTATTAGTAATTAGGATAAATTCTAGCTGAGATTCTTTGCAAAATACCATCTTAAACTTAATTATAAATAGAGCTTTTCATCAACACACCAAAAGGGAAAGACTAATCTTTCATAACTTCTTTACTCTTTTATTGTAATTATCTTCTTAGTCCTTTAATGAGATTCTGAGCTTCTGAATTCTTAATTCTCAAGTTAGTAGTAAAGCTCTTCAGTCTTTAGCTCATAAATACCTTTTATACTACTACTTATAAATACTTATCCATCCTTCAATAGAAAATCCTAACAACATTGCTAAATACTCTCTCACTCTTATACTACCAAAATGACCTCTACTACTCACTACACATACAACTATTATGAGCATACCTTGGCATAAAAGTGATCTTGCTGCACTAGCTAGAATCTCTCTCTCTTTCTCTCTTACACACACACACTAAGCTTTCTCCATCATTTGTTATAATGGATCCCTAGTATTTGTTTATTGCTTTACAACTGAAGGCTATAATGTATTTGTGATTATAGAAATTTTCTCTCATGTTGCTATAATGGAGGACTTTCTCTCAATGGGTCCTTTAAATGATGACTTTGGAGATGTAGACGCTTTGCTTAATTTATGAAATAACTAATGGCTATAGGTTTATTTAGTTATGCCTTATTTTACTACTGGAATATTTAACTGTTGAGATGTTTCTTTGTTGCAGTGACCTTTTCCATTTGTGCTGAAGTGTTTGCTCTAGAAAATGTTTTGGGTCTTCCCCTAATCCTTGTTGGGTCTACCTAGTCAAAAAGCATAAAAAATGGAATTTCTTAAAAGTTTCACCAATAGCCTTTGGCCATGCTTTAAGCCCGTTGTCGAGTTTTGGTTTAGCCCTTACTCAATTACCACACATTTGTCAGAGGGAAAACTTTTTCACCCCAGAAAAACATATATCACCAAGGGCAACAAACGTCACAAGGCAAATTAGACAAGCACATTCAAACATAGCATCATGGCATTCAACCTAACATATTATCTGTTAGGGTCATATATTGTGTAATCGGTTAATCTTTTGACATAATGCACTTTACTTGCGATTGGATAGATCTAAGATGAGTTTAGTACTTTAAGAAACATGTTGTCCAAATCAAATATTAAAGGCATGAAGATTGGTTCAAGGGTATTTGGTGAGATTCCTTGTACTTGTAACCGCTTAATTGTTGATTAGTGGATTCTTAGGAGTGGTGACCTTAAAATCACTTGGTGGAGTTTCTGCCTTATGAGGTTTTCCCCATTTGTCAACAAATCACCACGTAAAATTTATTTTTTGCTGCATTTCGTATTTTTGGTGATTTGTTGGTGCCTCTATGATTTGTATACAATTGAACATAATTAATTAACTTGGGTAATTGAATTAATTAACTAGGGTCAAGTTATCTTAACCAGGGTCAAGCAATCTTAACCCAACACTATCAAATATTTTAAACAACCATGTTTAATCAAACAAATGCATGTTCATGTGATTTATGCATGACTTACCTCACTTACCTTATTGCATCACAGCACATTTGCATCAATGCATGTTCATGTGTATGTTCATGATATTCAACCAATCAAGAGCCCTAATCAAGATCCAAGCAATAAACAAACAAAATATGTTAAAGAAGATAAATAGAGACTAAAAAACATGAAAGACTTACTATACAAAGACTAAAAATGTGAAAGAAAGCAAAAGAAGATGAAGAAAAGTGAATTAGGGTTTCTGGACATGAGTGCGCGTACTCATACATAGGGTATGAATGCACATCCTCATTGTATGCGTACACACACTTCAAGTATTCGCACGTATGTATGAAGCATGCACATGCCTACATGCCCAGAAACCTAAACCTAGCAACACAGAACAAAAAACTAAATAGAAATAAGAAAACTAACAACTTATCATGCTTAAAATATGAACACAAAGTAAACCTAAACTAGCGTACACATTAAAGCCTTGTACAAATGAATAAACAATAAAACAAAGAAAATTGAAGAGCCAAAGTTAGAATCTTTACCCTAGCACAAGAACTCTCTAAAGCTTGATTTGACCATTCCCCTTAGTCAATCTAATCAACAACAAAACCAGTAGGTTAATGAGCTTTGGAGCTCAAAGGCTAAGAGCAAAATAGGTCACAACTAAGCAAAACTTGACTGGAGGAACTTTTGTGAAAAACTCCCTCTTTGATTCACTATTTTCTAGTTAATCTTGTGTAGATATGCCTCCTTGAAAAGTGCTTTTATAACTTTATATAGTGGTAAAATAGGGGTGTGGGGCGGCTTTTAGATGATGCGGAATTCATTTCATGCAGATTTATGTGCAAAAGACTTTCCTTTTATAGTTTTTGAAGCCTTAGATGCGTACGTATACTCGGGATAAAATAATTAAATCTGATGTTTAATGTGGAAAACAATGTTTGGAATGAAAATATGTAGATCTAATGTTAATTATGTAAAAAGAAAAAAAAGAGTTTTCATGACCGAGTGAAAATTTGGATTTTAATATGAAAATTTATGGATTTTAGTGGGAAAAATACAAATATGTTTTTTGATATAAAAAATAATGAGTTTTTAATAAGAAAATTGCAAATTTGATTTAGATTTGAAAAGTGACGAGTTTTTAATGAAAAAATTGCAAATCTAAAACCTTTAATAACATATAACCATGGATCTAAGACTATGTTATGAACAACCATAAATCTACATGTTCAAGCATATGAATCAACCAATCATTATATTCTAATCATGGAATCAAAATCCAAAAGAAAGAATATCATGCTAGAGACTGATATTTACATGCTAACATGGGATTCACAATCAAACATACATGCTACTAAAGAAAGAAAATTAATACCTGCATCAATTAGAGAAGACAAAGGGATTTCCTTAGAAGTTGGAGAGAAGGGGTCTTTCTAATCTCTAAAGAAATAGCGATAACAAAAGAGAAAAGTTTGAAAGGAGTTTTTCTACATAAATTCTGAATTAGTGAAGATCAGAATAACGGTAGAGCTTCAAAAATCTCTCTATTGTTGAAGAGGTTAAGGGGTGCTGAATTTTGGGTGTTTTTATCTATTTATAAAGGTGTTAGTTGCTAAGAAAATAAGTTAAATATGACTTGAAAGTCACTAGACATGAATTGGGTGAGGTTTATCAAAATATAAAAAAGAAAATGACTAATGAGTTTTAAAGTGGAAAAAAAAAAAAAAACCCTGGGGGCATATTTTGGAATCTGTGCCAATCGACCCTGTTGCACTTCTCATAGATTTCCCCAATTTTCATTTTTTACATGTTTTGGACTCTTTTCAATGTTTTTCTGAGTTGGAAATTGTATTTGGACATGTTCTAGAATTATTTTCATGGTAAAACTCATTCCAACTTGATAATTAAGCTTTTAAAATAATTGTTTTTAAGATAATTGTCCTAAAAATCTAATTATTAGTCCAAATTTAATATTATCAGCTTTTTTTTCTTTTATTCCTATGCAACAAATCACATTTTAATAAAGTATTCCACCAATCACAAAAATTCATTTAATTAATTTCAATTAACAACCAATCAAAATTAATTTCAATTAATCTTGGGTTCCACTTAAATGAATGCATGTAGACCGTTAAAACTTGATCTTATGATATTTTTCAATCCGACCATCCAATTTAGAAACCGAACGTATCATTGTGATCATTAGAAACTGAAGATCATTTTAATGATATGTGATGAATGAGTTGGTGACTAAAATGCAACCATGACTTTTGAGGTACATAGAATAGTCAATTTGTCATCTTCTAAGGTTAATTTATGGGTGTGAAATGAAGTGTCTACAGGTAGAACATAAAATGAAATACATGTGATAGAAGATTTTGGTTTGCTCATATAACACCTACTTGAGAATGGGTATACATCTTATGCATGAATTATCTTCTTCCATGGATCTCATAAATATGTAAAGCCTATCAAGTTTAAAGAAACGCTGCATAAATATATCCCTTAAAATAGTTTTTCGAGTAAAACCATGCTCCCACTTCCACTCCCTTTCCCCTTAAACACAAAATAATCACTAACAAACTAATTAACAAAAGGCTAAAGTGTAAATTTTACCCATAAAGTTTAGGTGTTTATAAATTTTACATCTATAAATTTTACATCATGAGATATCAAAATTTGGATTCTTGAAATTATATTATGTTTAGATCAACAACCCATTGGTTCATATTTTCTATTGAGTGTAATATAAGTTTGTCACATGTTTTTTTTTTGAGAAAAGTTACATGTATTTAATTAATTCAATAAAATGATTTCATGTCATTTTTGGACTTTTTTTTTTATTATTTGAGAAATATGTTATTTTTGGACTTAAGCTACAAAAATGACATGACATCAATTTATTGACAGAACTAAACACGTGTGACAAATTTATTATATAGTACTCAATAAAAAAAACATGAATAAAAAGACTACATATGCAACCCAAATATGATTTCAATGTTTTTCTAAAAACCAAAAAAAAAAAAAAAAATTTTATTGTAAAATATAAATTCTGAAATTTTATGGCGTGACTATCAAGGACTCGGAAGGGTGCAAGTTGCACTTTAACATTAGTGAAAAGAAAAGCAAAAATTTCAAAATCCTCTAATTGTCATTTCTCTCTCCACACAGACATAAGGCTGCTAATTAATATTCATTTCCCTCAAAAACCCAATTGCACGTTTCCACCGCTTCATCTCACCTTCCTCCTCACCTCCCAATCCCTCCACACCTCTCTCTCCATTTCATTTTCACCGGTCCTTTGTTCTTCACATTTACATTTCTATCCCTCTATTCTCCCAAAAAAAAAGCACCCCCAAATTTCTAGGGCTTCCCTTCCACAAATCCTTTCACTTTCTTCTGAACCGAAAAAAAATGGAATCGGAGGACGATTTCGACATGCACGACGCTCGCGACACTCACCAAAACGAAACCACCACCACAACTACCACCATCACCACCACCACTAACAACGACAATGAAGACGGTGTCGTTTCGGTCGAGGACGACGACTTTTATAGCGGCGACGAAGACGACGATGAAGATGGTGAGACCACCAACGCTTTTGCTTTCGACAGCGACGACGATGCTGACGTGGCAGACTACGAGTTCATCGACAACGATTCTGACGATTCCGACGACGTTGTTTCGCACCGCTACCAGGTGGCTGTTACGTAATTTTGTTAATTGGTTTCCATTTGGGTCAATTGGATTTTTTTTTTTCGCTTTAGAATATTGAGCTTTTTTTATTGGCTGTTTCATGATTTTGTTAGATTCCATTTGGGTATATTGGAATTTTGAGGTTTTTGCTGTGGAAATGTCGGATTTTAGAATTTCAGAATTTCGGGTTTGTTGATTTTGATTATTGGATTTCATTTGGGTTCTCAGATTTTTGTTGCGGTAAATGTTGGTTCTAATCACTTTTTGGATTTTGGTTTTTGTGGATTATTAGAATTTTATGTTTTTATTTTTAATTGTTGTTGTTGTTGGTTAGATTTGGCTATGCTTGATTTTAATGTTAGGTTTCATTTGGGTTTTTGAAATTTTGAGGCTTAAATAGGACATGGGTTTGGCAAAAAAAAAGTAAAAGGATTAGGTACATTTTAGGCGTGGTATATTAAGTTTCGACACCGCAATTTTTGAAAAAATAGGACATGGTTTGGCAGGACAAGTCTATTAAATAATTGTTAAAGGTATTTTTATTTATATTTTCTATATATTATTAAGCATTTATTTTTAATTTAATGTTTTATATATATATATATATATAAATTAAGAGTAATAGTGGACAATAAAGCAAATCCATGACTCTAAAGGATGTTTAGACATGATAATACAAACCAATAATAAAGATATTTATTAATTTTCAAATGCATTATTACTATTCAGAGTATGAATGCTCCCTTTGTTTTGTGAAAGGGTATTCGATTCCTCTTGTTCTCATGTCTTGGCTGTGTTCCGTATTTTTTTTCCTAATTTTAAAAAGGTCATGGCTGAGTCACGCATGCAGAAGTTACCCATAAAATGCGACCAAAGTATTGTACCTAAGTTTACCCATAAAAAATATAGAGAAGTTTGTAATGATCTTCACAACTCCATATGGTTTTTCTTGTCCTAGAGAAAGCGTATGATCGGGTACCTAGGCAGGTTATGTGGTGTGTTATAGAAAAGAAATGAGTTTCTCTAAAATATATTAAGTTGATTAAGGATTGTATGACAGAGTTGTAATTAGTGTGAGAATTAGGGTTTTAAGTGATAGCTTAGCGGGAATGGCATCTTTTGCAGTGCTCCAAGTTTGTGGTTCAATCAAACCCCACCTCTCCCTTCCCCACTATCTACCTATGAAAAGAAGTTGTAACTAGTGCGAGAATAATTAGATACATCACAAGTGAGTATCCTATCACTATAGGATTGCACCAAGGAGCAACATTAAGTTCATATCTCTTTGTGCTAGTGATGGATTAGTGCATTAGATCGATTCAAGATGAAGTCCCTTAGTTTCTACAAATGTTATAGTTTTAGTGGATGACGTGAAGATTAATGGTGGTTTTGTGGTGTGGGAGAGGGGCCTTGGGGGGGGGGGGTCGGTGATGCTAATTTTTCTTGATTTGGTATTGGATTTATTGAGGATTATGAAAAATTCATTGTTTGGGTGAAGAGGTAATAAAAATCTAGAGCCTAGTTACTTATCAATAATAATAATAAAAGGGAAAAGAAAGTTGAGGAATTTAATTTCCTCGGTTAATTATGATGGGAGATAGAGTGTAGTAGAAATAGCAGTGGGGTAGTAAAAGGCTTTAAGAAGTTGAAAATGATTTCATGGAATGTTAAAGGATTAAATGACTCCTAGAAACGGCTGGTAGTGAGAATCTTGTTGTGTCGTGAGTGGAAGTTTGATGTTGTATGCCTTTAAGAAACAAAGCTCGTTGGCATGGATAGACAACTGGTTTGCAGTCTGTGGAGCTATCCGTGTGTGGATTGGGTGGCTCTAGATGTTGATCAGACGGCTGGTGGAGTCTTGATGATGTGGGATAGGAGGGTTTTAGAAAAGTTGGAGGTTCTGGTGGGTTTATTCTCGGTGTCGGTTCAATGGAAATGTTTGGAGGATGGTTTATTTGGGCATGTTTAGGGGTTTATGGCCCAAATGATAACAATGTGAGGGGTTATATGTGGGATGAGTTGGTTGGTATTCAGCAATAATGGAATGTTTCTTGGTGCTGTATTGGGGATTTTAACGTTGTTCATTTTCTAAGTGAAGGGAGGGGTGGTTCTCATCTTACTCTAGCTATGGAAAAGTCTTTTGAGTTTATTGAGAATCTAAACTTGATAGATTGCCGTTGGAGGGAGGGAGTTTTACTTGTTCTAGTGGTATTGACTCGCCATCCATGTCCAGGATAGATAGAGATCTAGTGTTACATGACTGGGAGCAACACTTTCCGAACGTGATTCAGCGGATTCTACCGCTACCTGTTTCAGATCATTTCCCAATTCCTTTGGAGGCATGGGGTATGGCGAGGGGGAAAAGTCCCTTTTGGTTTGAGAACATGTGGTTGAAGACAGATGAGTTTGTTGATAGAGTTGATTCATAGTGGAATTGCCATTTTTTCGTGGGTACACCTAGTTATGTGTTTGCTAAAAAGTTGTATGCATATTTCTCATGTCATTGTTTTGTTTCTCAATCAAAACCTCTTTAAATAAGCCACCTACTTTTTAAGAAGACAAATATCCTAATATAATAATATAATAAAGAAGAAGGAAAGATCAAGTAAAACAAAGTTTAATAAATGCCAGTCCTCATAAGTCCCTCTCTATTTAAAACCCTATATTGGAAAAAATTGAACGGAAGTTAGCTGGGTAGAAGAAATTGTATTTGTCAAAAGGTGGTAGACTGACATTGCCTAAAAGTATATTATCTAGCCTCCCTCCTTATTTTATTTTATTTTTTATTTTTATCTCTTTTCACCACTCCTACACGTGGCTAACAAAATTGAGAAGTTGCAAAGGGATTTTTTTGTGGGGTGATTTGAAGACACATATGTTGGGATGGGATAAGGTGTGTATGCTTACTGCCAATGGCGGTTTAGGAATTAGGAAACTGACCACTTTCAATAGCCCTACTAAGAAAGTGGCTTTGGCATTTCAAGGTTAAGGAGACTTAGCTTTGGAGGAGGTAGCTTTGAAATTTGGGAAGAATTGGGGGGGGGGGGGAGGACCTCCAAGCTGGGAAGGGGTGTTCATGGGTGTGGTTTGTGGAGGTATTCGAATGGGTTGGGAAGTTTTTAGCAAAAACATCCAGTTTAAGTTTGGGGTGGGGAATAGAGTGAAATTTTGGATAGACTAGTAGTGTGGGGATCTTCCTCTCCATTTGGCTTTTCCGGTCTTGTACAACTTTGTTGCAAACAGAGCGGCTTCTGTAGACTCATCTTTGATATGCCAAGGAGTGGGTGATGGGAAAATTTGGGATGTTCGTTTCATAATGATTGGGTGGCGGATGTGGTGGATGATTTCTTTCGATTCTTGGAATCCAAGTCAATTAGTAGAACATTCTGGGTTACGGTGGACTAATTTCTTGATGAAAAAAGATCAGGTCATCCTTGGTTTGTTTGTTTGTTATCACTGCAAGATATTCTGTCACTGATCATAGGTGTATGAAGTTTGTTGCTGCAAAATTTTAGTTTTCTAGTAGCTGCTTTTAGGTTTGAAAGAGATCAGATGGGTGGTTCTACGTTTGTTTTCATTGAAGCAAAAACATTTGAGTTTGCTATTGAGGAAGGAGGATCGTTTTTCTAATTACGTATTCATGAAAGAGGTAGGAATTCCTTACGTTCTGTCGGTATGGGTAAGGAGTGTGCTAAGAAAATTCTGCTTCACGTTGAGGAGTTAATATCTAAGACGATTCCGGGCCTGTTTGCGAGAACGGTCAGGGAGGGTAATTGTGTTCTTATTCTTCAGTTGGGGTACAATGCCCATGGTTCCTTTCTGATGATGTTAGAGTTAGATAAAGGCCGACGGAGGGGCTCCATTGTCATTCCGGAAGGGAAATTGAAGAGTGGCTGGAGAGGCTTTGGCTCACACTTGAGAAAGTCAATCCAGCAGTCCATTCAGCCCATTGGTGCTAAGCACAAGAGCGCCACCTTTAGACCGGCGATGGAAAAGCTCAGGCAGAAGCGTGGAGGGGTGGTAACTAAAGGAAAGGAGTCTGCTGGGGGTTTTCAAAATTTGAAAACGCAGATGTCTTGGAGAGCTTTTTCCGGGACTGACAAGGACCAAGAGGGGGTGGATGTCACGTCGGTCACATCGGTCATCAATGGAGCTGAGAGCTCTTTCGTGAAGTCTTCTCTAACTCTAGATATTGCGTTGCGTGTGGAATATGGGATTGAAGGGAAGTGGGTTGTTATTTCTTCTGATATAAAGGAGGCAGGCTCGGTTGGTGTTATGCCCAAAGAAATAAAAAACCCACAGAGTTTTAAATCTGTGCTGTTAAATGAAGGTGGGCCTCGACCCAAGGCTGCTTGGAAGCCCAAAGCCCACGCTGGGTCTTTTAAAGAAGTGGGGCTCAAGGCTGGGTCTCAGCTCTCTAAGTCCAAGTCTGAGCAACTTCACGTATGTGTTCCAACAGTTTCGGGAAGCTCCGATTCAGAGATTCTTGTGCCGGGGGTGGTGCACTCCAACGCGAGCTCTGTCGATTGCACTGTTTTGGGCCTTGCGAAGGTAGCTTCAGCTCAGTCTAGTGGATCAGACTTGGGAGCTGGGCCTCTGCCTTGTGTTGGCGAGTTAATTTCTGAAGCTGGTGTCTCCGCCGATGCTTGCATTGCCGTGGGTCAGGTGGGTGTGTCTTCAGTTCAGCCTTTGGGCTCGGGTTGTCTGGGTTTGGGGTTGGGATCTTTGCCCCCTGCTGTTGGGGAGGAAATTTCAGAATTTGGCACCTCTCTCTCGATGCCGACTCAGGTGGGTCAGGGGCCTGGGTTTTTGGAGTCTCCTCCCTCTGATTTTGGTTTAGTTTCTGGACTAAGTCCGTCGCTTTCGGGGTGCTACTTGTGCCTCTCCTTAAGGTGGATTCGAGCAACTTGTTGTGTGATAAGGTAGGAATGGGCTCTAGAATCAGTGATTTTGTTTGGGATTTGAGTAAAACTTGGGGAAATTCTAAGGATTGGATGCTGGAATTAAGGGATGGGAGGAAGTTGGTTATTCCGCTCTCCGTGTATCATTCCCCTGTTCTTGGGATGGACCAGCCTGTTCCAGTGGCGGGTGTCATTCCAGGCTTGGTTTCTCCTTTTAATGAGAGTCTTATGGTCGGATGGGCTTCGGAGTCTGAGGGTGTTGTGGGTTCTGTTGCCTCTGACTGTGGGGCAGAGGGAGGGGAGTGGGACTCTAATGGGGGATCATTGGATTGGGAACATTTAGGTGAACCACTGGATGTGGCACCATTGGCGACGGATATTTCAGTGGGTAAGGAGAAGCTTATAACTAAGAGGCTTGGGGGTAAGGAGGAGGGAGTTAACACCAAGCTATCTCTTTGGGTCACTAATAGAATTAAAGCTTTCCAGAAATCTGTTGGGACCTCTCTTGAGGGTTTCGAAGAACAAGTTACGGGTTTGCTTTTAGCCTTAGAAGAGCGAAGAAAGCAGCGGACGATTGATGTTGAAGCTAAGAGGAAGTTGGGTAAGGCCGGGCTCAAAGGGCAGCGGGAATTGATTAGTCTTATGAGCTCGTAGGGTGAGAAGGAGTCAGTTGGGAGCAGAAGTGCTAGTAGGGATTGGGCTGTTGTAGTGTATCAATGAATTTGAAAATTGTTTCTTGGAATGTGAGAGGGTTGAATGAGAAAGGTTACGGGTTAGAAATTTGATCCGAAAATGGAAAGCAGATATTGTTTGTCTTCAAGAAACAAAGATGGAACTAATTAATAGAAGTGCCATTTATAGTTTGTGGGGCGGTCTTCATGTGGATTGGCTTTACTTAGGTTCTGTGGGTGCTTCTGGCGGGGTTTTATTGATGTGGGATATCAGGGTTATGGATAAGGTAGAGGAAGCGGTGGGTCGATTTTCCGTCTCTTGTAAATTCAAAAATGTGGTTGGTCAATTCGTTTGGGCTTTCATGGGCGTTTATGGCCCCAATAATGATAGAGATAGAAGTATCCTTTGGGAGGAGTTAGCTGGCCTAGGTAGTTGGTGGAATGTGCCTTGGTGTGTGGGTGGGGATTTTAATGTGGTGCGGTTTCCATCTGAGCGCTCTGGTTCCGCAAACTTCATTACTGCTATGTTTCGGTTTTCAGCTTTTATTTCCGAACAAAGTCTTATTGATCTGCCTTTGGTTGGGGGGAATTTTACTTGGTCTAGCTCTAGAGAGGTGGCTCCAAGATCTAGGCTGGACAAATTTCTTTTGTCAGCAGATTGGGAGGAGAATTTCCTGGCTGTTTGCCAACGTCGGCTTCCTAGGTTGATTTCGGATCACTTTCCAATCCTTCTTGAGGGTGGAAATCTTCATGGTGGCAAAAAACCTTTTAGGTTTGAGAACATGTGGTTAAAGGATGAGGGCTTTTTGGGTAAGGTGAGTTCTTGGTGGGAGTCATATCCGTTCCAAGGAACTCCTAGCTTTTCCTTGGCTTGTAAGCTGAAGATGTTGAAATTGGATTTGAAAAAATGGAATGTGGAGGAGTTCGGAAATATAGGCATCAGGGTGCAAAACTTGTGGAAGGATTTTAATGAGTTGGAAGCTTCCGAGAATGATCGTGTTCTTACAGCGGTGGAAAGGAGGGAAAATGATCGAATTCAGGGAGAGCTAGAAAAAGCATCCTTGTTGGAAGAGATCTGTTGGAGGGCAGAAATCTAGGGCTTTATTTCTTAAAGAGGGAGATAGGAACACCAAATTCTTTCATCGTATTGCAAATTCTCATAGAAGATGCAATACTATTGATAGACTTATGGTGGATGGTGTGTTATCTTCAGATCAAGGGATCATTGAGGGGTGTATTACTCAGTTCTTTAGTTAGTTATACTCGGAGAATGAGGTTCATCGACCTCTATTGGATGAGGTTGTCTTTTCTAGTATTTTTGAGGCAGATGCCACTTGGTTGGATAGACCTTTTGATGAGGAGGAAGTTTTTGGAGTGGTCCAAGATTTCAAAGGGGATAAAGCGCTAGGCTCGGATGGCTTTAGAATGGCATTTTTTCAGTCTTGTTGGAGCACGGTGAAAGTTGATATTATGAATGTGTTTCAGGCTTTCCACGCCCATGCTGTGTTTGAAAAGAGTCTTAATGTTACTTTTCTTGCTCTCATTCCTAATAAATTTGATGCTGTGGAGGTTCAAGACTTTCGTCCTATTAGTTTGGTGGGTGGTTTGTACAAGATTCTTGCTAAGGTGTTAGCCAATCGAATGCGAAGGGTGGTTCATGGTCTTATTTCAGAATCCCAAAATGCCTTCGTGAAAGGGCGTCAGATTTTAGATTCTGTCCTTATTGCTTCTGAGTGTATTGACAGTCGTTTGAAGTCTGGGGTTCCGGGGGTGTTGTGTAAGTTGGACATTGAAAAAGCTTACGACCATGTAAATTGGGAATTTCTCATATTTTTGTTGCAGCAATGTGGATTCTCCGAGAAGTGGAGAAGGTGGATCAGGTGTTGTATCTCAACTGTTAAATTCTCCATTTTGATCAATGGTTGTCCTTCCGGCTTTTTTGGGAGTTATAGAGGTCTTAGGCAAGGTGATCCCTTATCCCCATTTCTTTTTGATATTGTTATGGAGGCTTTAAGCCGTATGTTGGAGGCGGCTTCTACAGCTGGTCAGATTTCGGGTTTCACAGTTGGGAATGCAGCGGGTTCTTTGTTGACAGTGTCTCATTTATTGTTCGCGGATGACACTGTTGTTTTCTGTGACGCTGACAGTTCTCATATTACAGCTCTGCGTGGGATTCTCTCTAGATTCGAAGAGATGTCAGGGCTGAGGATTAACTTAGGTAAGTCTGAAATGGTCCCAATTGGGGAAGTGCCTAATCTTCATGAGTTAGTAGAGACCTTGGGCTGTAGGGAGTCTGCCCTTCTGCTGAAATATCTAGGTCTTCCGTTGGGTGCTTCCTTTAAAGACAAGTCAATTTGGAATCCTATTTTGGAGAAGATGGAGAGAAGGCTGGCTGGATGGAAGAGGTTGTATCTATCCAAGGGGGGTAAAGTTACCCTGATTAAGAGCACTCTCTCTAGCTTACTTACGTATTTCCTTTTCTCTCTTCCCTATTCCAGATAAGGTGGCTAAGAGGATGGAGAAATTACAAAGAGACTTTCTTTGGTCTGGTTTAGGGGATGATAGTAAAATCCATTTAGTTAATTGGTCTAAGGTTTGTAGGCCAGTTAAGAATGGAGGGTTAGGCATTCGGTGTTTGAGAAGGTTTAATTCTGCTTTATTAGCCAAGTGGTTGTGGTGTTATGGCTTGGAGAATGAAGCCCTTTGGAGAAGGGTTATTGGGGCTAAGTATGGGAATGAGTGGGGTGGTTGGTGCACCAAAGCTATGTCGGGGGCTTATGGTGTTTGTTGGTGGAAGTTCATTCGAAGTGGTTGGTTGATTTTCTCTAAGTTCCTTAGGTTTGATGTGGGTGATGGAACTTGTGTGAAATTTTGGGATGATGTGTGGTGTAGGGACCGCCCTCTAAAGGAGGCATTCCCAGATCTGTATAATATTAGTAGGACAAGGGAGGCTTCTATCTCTGAGGTTATGTGCTTCACGAATGGGAGAGTTTCTTGGGGCATTCAGTTTCGTCGGTTAGTGAATGATCAAGAGTCTCTTTCTTTGGATTTGTTTTTGGTCTTAATTTATTCTACTAAGGTGCGGGGTGTTGGAGTTGACAATCTTTGTTGGATGCCAGCTGTCAGTCGAGACTTTAAGGTGAGTGGGTATTATCATATTCTTTCCCCCTCTATTAGCATCCCCTTTCCTTGGAAAGTGGTGTGGCAATCGAAGGTTCCTCCTCGGGTAGCTTTTTTCTCTTGGACAGCGGCTCTAGGCAAGATTCTTAACTATAGATAATCTTCGGAAGAGGCACTTTGTCATTCTTGAGTGGTGTTTTATGTGCAAAGGGTGTGAGGAATCTGTTGATCACCTCCTCCTTCACTGTCCCTTCGCTCATGAGATGTGGAGTATGATCTTTTGTTTGTTTGGTATTTGCTGGGTGATGCTGCGAAGGGTAGTGGATTTGTTGGAAAGTTGGTCTGGAAATTTTAGGCGGCATAAGAATTTAGTCAGTTGGAGGATTGTGCCGCACTGCTTGATGTGGTGTATTTGGCGGGAACGGAATGCCAGAAGTTTTGAGGATTGTAAATGTTCCACTCTTGAGTTTAAGTCTTTTTTCTTTTTTACTCTTCGTGCTTGGTGTTTGGTTGTTCCTACTTTTTCTTGTATTTCCCTTCCTATGCTGCTTGATTATTGTACTTTGGCCTCTTGATATTTTTGCCTATTTCGTACATTTCCTATGTCCGGGGCTGTTTCTTTCAATATACCTTAATCGTTACTTATCAAAAAAAAGATTCTTGGAATCCAATTTACCTTCAACGACTGATGATGATCGTATGAGATGAAAGTTGACAAAAATGGGGATTTTAATCCGTTCATTTTTTCATAAGTTACGCGGTTCTTTCGTTGTTTTTCCATGGAAAGGTATTTGGAAGGTTAAGGCACTCTGGCGTGTCTCTTTCTTTGTTTGGACAGTCGCATGAGATAGGATTCTCACAGGAGATAACTTGCTGGTTATTGGCTTTGATTTCGTTGACCGGTGCATTATGTGGTGTTGTGGGGAGACAATAGATCATCTGTTGTTACATTGTAGAAAGACTTTTATTGGCTGTGGAGCTGTGTCTTTAAAACTTTTGGGATTTCGTGGGTTCCCTTATGTTTAGTGATAGATTTTCTATTTGGTTGGTGGAATTAATTGGGGAAGCATTCGTCTCATATTTGAAATTTAGTTGCGTTGTGTTTGATGTGGTGTATTTGGAGGGAATGCAGTCGATGGACTTTTGAGGACTTGGGTAGATCTAATGACTAGCTACTTGCTCTCTTTTCTGACTTCCTTTTTGATTGGTCTAGGACTTGGGGACTCGTATCTAGTGATTCTCTCTTTTTGTTCCTCAGCTGTCTCTTTCTTTGTAATTAGTGCTTCTTTTATGTTTTTGTTGTTCTCTTTTTTTTTGTACTTTTTGATATGCTTTGTGCTACTCTGCATTTAGCAGCGTTTTGAATATACATCTTTCTTACTTATCTAATAATAATAATAATCATCATCTAGAGCCTAGTTTGTCATGGTAATATCATTTTTGGTGGAATTGGGTCTTTGGCAAGTGCTACAGTGTTGGCAATGCTTAAATATTTAAATTACAGGAAAACTGGTAGAATTTTCATTGTTTGGGCACTACTTCTGTGAATGAACTGGACATCTGTGGCGTTGTTGCTACTGTAATATTAATTGGAGTTGATTTTGTTGGCTTAAAGAACGACAATTTTAGCACCTATCAAACAAAAAAAAGGAAAATTTTAGCAACTTATAAGAGGAACACTGGGTGAGTTTTGATATGTTGATGATTTACTGTACTATTAATTTGAGTTGATTTTGTTGGCTTAAAGAATGACAATTTTAGCACCTATCAAATAAAAAAGGAAAATTATAGCAACTTATAAGAGGAACACTGGGTGAGTTTTGATATGTTGATGATTTTCATTTGGTGATCGTTGCTTTTGTGTTGTGGACTATAAAATCTTTTTTTTTTTGGTTATGACGTGAGTTCTTTGAATTTGAACATGATCATTTGAGGTAGTCTTAGCAATTTGTAAGTATAGGAACTTGGTGATTTGGATATGTTTTATTGAATACTTGTGGTTCTTGTGCAGAATGCTCAAATGATGCAACTTTTAAAATACAACTATGTTACATAGTCTACCCAGGTTGTTCTTGAATGTAGTTGTGATGTATGGATGTTCATGAAAGTCCAGTAGCATGCTAGTTCTAACTATTCGGAGGTGTTATTTTGTTATCTGTCTATCTTAGCGGTACAAGGTTCAAAGGAATTTTAAATTAATAATATGTCCATTGCCCATCTCCTTCATGGAAAAGCTGATTTTATGAGATTATATGTGCAAATGCAATTTAAATCATTGTATAGTGAATTTTTGGGGCTCCTTTTATGGAAGTTAGAAACGTGGTGGAACTTCTTTGTAATTACAGGGCAAATTATATGGCAATTATAAAATCGAAGTATGCATAACTTTGTGTTACTTTTGAGTTTGTGCTTGTTTGTGTTGATGTATGTATGGATACTTGTAATACAAATGACTCATAATTTTTCCTTCTATTTGACTTTCATCATATATCTATATATATATATATAATTTTTTATTGGACTTTCATCATATAAATTCTATTCTCTTGCCATCCAATTGTTCATAAAGACCATGTTTTCTGCAACAAGTACACACTTATGCATGTGCATCCATAATCAAGGAAAAAGAAATGAGTCTTTTGTTGCCTTTCTTCTTCTTCTTTTGTTGTAATTCTTTATTCTAAGTGTGTGTGGCTTCTTGTCTTAGCAAAGCTTTACCATTCTAAGTGAAGCGGATATTCGTCAACGTCAAGAGGATGATATCATGAGGATATTGACTGTGCTTTCTATTTCAAAGGTTGCAGCTAGCATACTGCTCCGCTATTATAATTGGTAAAATGCTTTGACTGATTATCTGATGTGGTTCTTACATAGTTTTGGAATGACATTATAATGTTCGTACAAACTGATTTGAGCTGGTTATCAAAAAAGCGAACAGATTTGAGCTCTGAGTAAATGTGCAAGTGCCCAAAAAATAAAATAAAAAAATTGTCCATTGGTTTATAAATTAAAAAGAACTTGTGTTGTGGATTACTTGTTTGTATCTGGTAGCCCCTTGTTTATGAGCATTGTGGTGCCTCGATGTTCTATAGAATTTATATTTCCTTTTTGTATATGCAGGAGTGTCAGTAAAGTGCATGATGAGTGGTTTGCAGATGAAGAAAAAGTTAGAAGGGCTGTTGGCTTGTTGGAGAAGCCAGTTGTTGAATATCCTAATGCTAGAGAAGTATGCAGTTCAGTCTTTACTATGCTATTATAGTTTTGAAAGCTGGGGTTTTGACTACCTTGTTTATCCTTATTACAATTATGTGCGTCCTGATGTATTCTTGTTTTGACAGCTGACTTGTGGGATATGCTTTGAAACCTATCCTTGTGACAGGATTCACACAGCTGCTTGCGGTCATCCTTTTTGTAGTTCATGCTGGGCAGGTTTGTTCTATTGGAATGTCATTCTATATGATCATCCTGAGAAAGTCTACTTCAGTAAATGTATATGGAAAATGGTGGCATGTTTGTTGCTTTTAACTGTCCTTATCATAAAAGATCATCTTTAAGAAATGGGTGCAGAGAAACAAGCAACTACCATTTGGCTAGACCAAACCTTGACCTTAATTAAATTCTCCAAGCTCAATCGAGACCCTGTTTACCTCATCTGAATGAGGGTCCCCCTGATAATACATGATAAGGGCTTTCATTGGGCATTCTCCTGAAGATATATATTAGGCATGAAGACCATCCCAATTACAATTTATGGATACAAATAAGCGAGGAAGACAGGCAAGCAGAGATGAAAGTAGAGAGTTAGCCTACAATTTGAGTAATTTGCCTAATAGAGATACCTCACCAGATTTAGTTACCAACATGATACCTATTAGAAATAAGATTTAGAGAATAAATGGCACAAATCTTTATTTTATTTTAATATTTTTGTGCTTAGGACACCTAGCTGTCTAGCACCTCTGAAATACTAATCATCCGGAATTTCACCGTGACAAGGTGTGTAATGATGT
The DNA here is from genome assembly GCA_032878915.1 of Castanopsis chinensis. NCBI lineage: Eukaryota > Viridiplantae > Streptophyta > Magnoliopsida > Fagales > Fagaceae > Castanopsis > Castanopsis chinensis. Next base: position 1,523,882 of record JAVQMG010000102.1, read on the forward strand.
TAGAAAGTTTGGATATTATTAATGACAGTAACTGATTTAAATAAGGTTTGAAATGATGACGCAAATGAGTTGTTGCCGGATCGAAAGCAAGATTCCAGATCTAATTTATAAGTTAGATATTGAGAAGGTGTACAATAATTTGAACTGAAAAGCTATTTTTTATTTTTTATTTTTATATTTGCTTGAGAAAATGGGGTTCAGGGAAAAATGGAGGGGTTGGATTTGTTTTTGCTTCACCACGGTTTGGTGTGAAGTTAAGGATTTCTCATTTGTTGTTTCATGTTCTGTGATGTACGGAGGGAGCAATTGCTTTTTCTTAGAATGGTTCTTTCTTGCTCTGAGGTAGTTATTGGATTGAAGGTTTTTTTTTTTTTTTTTGTTAGGGTTATTGGATTGAAGGTTTACCTAAGTTGAAGTAGTTCGAGTGGGAGATATTGGGGATATATTGGGGTTTAAGAGGGTAAAGATTGGATTTTTGGTTGAAAAGAGATGGGAAAAAAAACTATAAATTTTATAATGAACAGTAACCATGAACAGAATGTTAAACAGTAACTATGAACAGTATCCGATAAGAGAAAAGAAGAAAGAAAGAAGAGAGAGCGGAAAAGAACCCTAAGGTCAACGTTCCTTAATACTCAATAATTTTATTAATATACTTTTCATCTCCTTTGAAAACATTGAGTAAAATGTATAAAAAAGACTTTCTTGTACTTGTAGTATTAGACTATTAGGAATCCTAATTTGACCATTAAACCAAATCTTGTTTGAATGAATCCAAAGCCCATACATGAAGACCCATAAACTAATTAAGGCTTACTTATTGATAAAATAAAACCCATGGATTATAACTATGGCCCATACCCAACAATTGTAAAATTATTAAAATACCCTTGACTCTAGAATAATAAGATAAAATATAAAAACCTAATTAACTACCATGTACACTTATTTTTGGGCTTTGCCTTAGCCTTGGGCCTCCAAAGAAAATTGTTTGTTTTTTGTTTTTTGTTTTTGATATGAGTAAATAATGAAACGGAATACAAAAGCAAGAGCCTTGGTAATGGCAAATGCCTTTTACCATAAGTTATAAGTCGCGGGTTTGAGTCTGGGAATTATACTCTCCAATAAATTAAGGGTAAGGCTGCCTACGATGACCTCTCCTAGACCCCACCCTTGGTACAATGGCAAGTGCCTTTTACTAAGAGCAATAGGTCATGGGTTTGAGTTTGGGAATCAGCTTTGTCAATAAATTAGGGGTAAGGATGCCTACCATAATCTCTTCCAGACCTTCCAAAAGTGAGAGCTCTGTGTACCGGGTAAGAATTTTTTAAATAAGGAAACAATTCACAAAGTCGTCGTACTTCCAAGGAAGATATCCTTTATACACCCATGCTAACTTAGTACTTCTTCACACATGAGGTAGCTCTTTTGCAATAAATTACTTATCAGAATTTTGTAGCAAACAAAGATGGATGATGGCATTTCTGCCAGTTGCTTTTAATCTGATGGATATTGTTGTTCTGCTGCATGTTGCGTCTGCTTCTTTTTGTTCTTTATGTAATGTTGGATGCTATGTTCTTGTTTTATTAGAAACTGTTATTGTGTAATTTTGGATTTGGATTTGGATTCAAAGACTCACAATTTGTTACTTCAATATGGGAGGCTTTGTTTTTTTCTTTGTTGAATCAAAATCGTTTTGAGTTTTCAGTAGAGGAAGGTGGTATGTTTTACCAGCTGCGTATTTACGAGAGAGGCAGAGATTCTTTAAGATCAATTTTTATGGGAAAAGGAAGTGCAAAGAGACTACTGTTCAATGTGGAAGAACTGATCTCCGGGCAGTCTAGTGGTCAGTTTGCAAAATCTTTCCATGAGGGGGACAGATGCTTTATTCTTCACGGAGCTTTCTTACTAATTTTAGAACTCACTCATGGTCGTCGTAAGGGTTCTATAATGGTGTCAGAAGGGAAGACAGGGAGTGGTTGGAGAGGGTTTGGGTTACACCTGAGAAAGGTGATTGATCCGAAGCTCCCAAGCAAGCAATCTCTGGTATTCCCTTTAGAGATGCCTCAAAATCCTTTGCGTCGGTGGTGGTGGGGGAAACGGAAAAATAACGGTGGCAGTGGTGATGAAGGTAAGAATAAAACTGTAGGGATTCAAAATACAAATCTTGAGTTTCTCCTTCAATGGATGTTGGAGACCGGATGAGATGGAAGTTAAAGCCTAATGGGGAATTTGACGTCCGGTCGTTCTATAACAAATTAAGGATTTTCCCTCAATTGTCTTTTCTTGGAAAGCTATATGGAGAGCAAAGGCCTGTAGACGATTTTCTTTGTTTGTTTGGTGTGCAGCTTGGAATAAGATCCTAACGGATGATAACTTAAGATTGAGGAGATTGGATTTTGTGGATTGGTGCATTATGTGCCGTCAGTGTGGAGAGACGGTAGACCACTTACTTCTTCATTGTGAGTTGGCTTATCGGTTATGAAGCTTTGCCTTTAGAACTTTTGGATTGTCTTGGGTTATTCCTAAATCGATACCTGATGGGCTTTTTGGCTGGAGGAATTGGTTGGGGAAACACTCGTCTTAGATTTGGAATTTAGTTCTGTTGGGCATCCTATGGTGTGTTTGGAAGGAGCGGAATCGGTGGACTTTTGAGGATTTGGATAGCACAAGTGATCAGTTGCTTGCTTCTTTTAGTGGGACTCTTTTTGATTGGGCTAGGGCTTGGAGACTCACGACTAGTAACTCTCTCCCTTCTTTTCTTAACTCTCTCTCTTTTGTAATTTTCTGTTGTTTGGTTTTCTTTTTTATTTTTGTTCTGTTTTCCTCTTGTTTTTTCTTGGTTTGCTCTTTGTTCTTCATGCATAGATTAGCCTTTTGTACATATATTATTCTTACTTATCAAAAAAAAAAAAAAAATACAAATCCTGAACAACTTGGGGTGAAGAGTTTGTCAGTTTCCAGCCGTAAAAACCATGAGGAAAGTATTCTAGGACAGAGGGACCATCCTGGGGCGAAGATTGTGTCAGAATTTAGCCGTAATAACAGTGTTACTCTGGGTCGAAGAGAGTAACTTGGGGCGAAGATTTTGTCAACAATAAGTGGGATTGAAAATAAAGGTGTTAAAGTTGAGTTGACTTTGGATCTGATTATGCGTTTGGAGCGTGGGATAGATGTGAATTGGGCTATAGTATGGTTTGAGGTTAAGGAAGTGGGCCCAAAAGTGGTGCAACCTCAAAGCCCACTATCCAAAAGTTTCATAAGAGTGGTACATCCGGCCCACCTAATACCAAGCCCAAACCTGTTTGGACGCCACGCCAAAGCCAACCTTTGGCAAACCCAGTCCACAGGCAGTGGGGTAGTTTTGAAATCGTGGCCTTGGGCGTGAGTGAATCTCGGGCTATGCCTCCGGTTGAGAGACAAGGGGATGCAAGCTCGAGGGTCGATGGGGCGACGCCGATGAGTGTGTTGGGTGTTTCGGTGATCGGAAAAGAATTGGAGCCAAGCTGTAGAGCTGATTTAGTCAATCCCGACTCCAGCAAGGCTGACTTCTCCTTGTTCATGGGTTTCGTTACTGAGGAAACTTAGGGAATAGGTAAGTGGGATGCTAGGTTCATTGGTAATTAGCTCGGTAGTGACAGGGTTTGAGCCTCCGATTCTGAAAGAGGGGTCACTGATCCTTTGTCGGCAAGCATGGGTGGTTCACAATAGATTTTCCCCACTCTTAGTCTTGGGTAATAGGTTGGAAGCTGAGGTTGGGGAAGGGGAAGCCCATGAAGAAGAAAGGAGTAGTGGATTACAGGATTCTGATGGGGGAAGGTCAGCCAGATTTTGGACTTCACTTTCTACCGTGGGATAACAGCGGGGTGGATGATAGTGGTTGTGACTGTGGAGAGAAGGATAATTGGGTATTGGATTGTGATCCATTGTCTCGTTGGGAACCTAATGATCTTAGTGTTGGTCTACTGGCTCAGGACTCTATCGAGGGAACTCAGGTAACGGAGTCTGGGCCACCCTCGAATTGGGTGTCACAGTTGATGAAATTTTTTTGTAAAATGGTGGGTTTCCCTATAGTGAAACATGAAGCTCAATGTTTGGCTTTTTTTCGCATACTGGAACAAGAATGTATTAAGGTGAATGATGTTGGGGTGTCTAAGCGACTTGCAAACTCAAGGACAAGAGGGTTCAGGGAGCTTAAGGGGCTTATTTCTTATGTTAATTACGACGGCGTCCTTTCTAGGAGTAGGAATAGGAAGGGGGGTGTTGATAGTCTTAAATGACTCTAAGGGTCTGTTTGGATTGGGCTGAAAATTGAAAACGGATTGGGCTGAAAACTGAAACTGAAAACTAAAAAACATTGTAGCAAAATAATTTTTTAATGTGAATAGTACTGTGGAACCCATTTTTAATAAAAAAATTATTAAAAAGTGAAATTTGTGGGTCCGTAAACAGTACATGGTGTGCACTGTTCACGGAAAAAGTCAAACTTTTTGGCTCAAAAAATAAAAAAAAATTTGAGACAAGGGGATCCACTATCCCCGTTTTGTTTCTCTTGATAATGGAGGTTCTAAGTAGACTCTTGAAGAAGACAGAAGAGTGTAATCTTATTGAAGGATTTTAGGTGGGAGCTACAAATGTTTTTGGTGTTCGTATTTCCCATTTGTTATTTGCTGATGACACTATCGTATTTTGTGATGCCTTAAGGGATTATTTGTTGTCTATAAGGTTGGTGTTGTCTTGTTTTCAGGCTTTTACGGGGTTGAACGTCAATGTCGGGAAAAGTGAGACCGTTCCCGTTGGGGAGGTGAATAATGTAGATGCTTTGGCTAATATTCTTCAATATAGAGTGGGCAAGTTGCCTATGAAATACTTGGGGATGCCGTTGGGATCTTCTTTTAAGGCAGCTGCGATTTGGAATCCTATTTTGGAGAAAATGGAGAAGAAGCTATTTGGGTGGATGCGTCTCTATTTATCTAAAAATGGCAGACTCATGCTACTAAAGAGTACTCTCTCAAGTCTCCTTACGTACTTTTTATCCTTTTTTACTATTCCTAAAGCTGTGGTGATTAGATTGGAAAGTATTCAGAGGAATTTTCTGTGGGGGTCTTTTGAGGGGAGTTTCAAGTATCCGTTGGTGGCCTGGGATAAGGTGTGTTCTCCCGTTGAGAGGGGCAGTTTGGGGGTAAGAAGTGTGGTGTCATTTAATCAAGCTCTATTAGGGAAATAGCTGTGGAGATTTGGTCATGAAGTTACCCATCTCTAGCAAAGAGTCATCTCCACAAAAAATGGTGATGAGCAAGGGGGGTGGTGTATTGAAGTCTGTAGGAGAGCTCATGGGTGTGGCCTCTGGAGAAGCATTAATGAAGGGTGGGAAAGCTTTTTTAAGCATCTGTCCTTTGTAGTGAGTGAAGGAACTCGTATCCGCTTTCGGTATGATAGGTGGATTGGTGAGTATACTCTAAAAGATCGCTATCCTGAGCTCTATGTGTGTTCAGCGGTCAAGGATGCTTGTATCTCGGAGGTTTTGTGGGCTCCAGAAGGGGGTACTGTTAGAGTGTGGAATTTAAGGTTTTATAGAGCATTTGAAGATTGAGAGTTGGCTACATCTTATTCTCTTCTTCAGCTTATCTAACCTCGTATTCCTCGGGGTGATAGGAGAGATACTTTTAGCTGGCGGCTAAAAAGAGATGGTAAGTTTGACACCCGTTTTACTAATATGCGATTCGGGGTACCTCAAATTCTTTGTTTCCTTGGAAGGGTGTTTGGAAACCAATAATTCCTAAGCGTGTGGCGTTCTTTTTGTGGACTGCTGCACATGGTAGGATCCTCACTTTGAATAATCTTATGTTTAAGGGTCGCTCTTTGGCTAATTGATATTGTATGTGTAGCTGTGATGGGGAGTCGGTAGACCACCTTCTTCTCCATTGTCCTGTTACTCATTTCCTATGGGCTTTCATGCTTCAGGCTTTTGGCATTCATTGGGTTATGCCGGGATTGTTGGCGAGTTTGTTATCTAGTTGACATTAGTGGCTTGGGAAGCATAATTCGGAAATTTGGAATATGGTTCTAGGGTGCTTAATGTGGATTGTGTGGTTTGAGTGAAATCGTCGATCTTTTGAAGATAAAGAGAAGACGTTGGAGGAGTTAAAGATTTTATGCCAACGCAGTCTATTGGAGTGGTCTCGTTGTTGGGGTTTTACTAAGTGTTCTTCTCTCTCTGAGTTTTTGTCTTCCCTTAGCTTAGTTTCCTGACTCTTCCCTTGTTGTTGTGTTGTGTTGTGTTGTGTGTTCTATTTTCTCTTGTTGTTCATCATCATGAACATTTTGTACTTCACATTTATTTTTTTTCCATCTTTAATATATAAGATTTTTGATACTTATTAAAAAAAAAAAAAAAAAGGATTAGCTATTTTGGTAGCCTGAATGACGGATAGAAAGGTCACAATTTCATGTATCAACTTGTTATTATTGTGTCTGCTCATTGGGGGAGGGTGCTTTGTGGTTGGCCTATGCAGTTGTTGAAGTGATCTTCACTTGCACCACACTGGCTAGTGATTGTTGCAGATGGTTGAGATGTCTTCTCTGTTGGGTAAAGTTGTTGGAATCTTGAAAACAAGTACTTAATATAGTTGTGATTGCCTCCATGAGTGGAGTAGTTTTGTAATGGAGTTCATATCAAATGTAAGTTGTGGAATATGGTGGTGCTATATGTTTGGAGATTAAATTCAGATCCACTTTGTATAAAGTGAGAATACGCAAATAATGGAATTACTCTATTTTATTGTTATGGTTTGGAGCTTTGCTTTTGTAGAAGATTTTAGGGTTGGGACTCCATTTGACTGTGAAACATACCTCATGAAGCAGAGATTAGTAGTTCAAATATCCCCTTCCCCTTCTTCTTGGGGCCGAAACTTGTTTATGAAAAGAAAAGGCAAATAGGGAAGTGGTTGCTTGGGTGTCTTGGCCAGGTATTGTGCACCTTGCGTTCATGATATCCATGTAACCTAACCTCTCACCAATCCTAGTATCCCTCACAAGATCTAGGTATCCAAGTTTATTCGTGCATTTCATAAAAAGATTATATACAGGGGGAAACAATTGATAGTTTTTTTTTTTTTGGGTAGGGTTTATGAGTAGCTCTATTATAGGCAGACTCCTTTCTGTCAGGTTTACACATCTAGCGTGGCAGAAGTGAAATACTTTCATGTCTTTCTATCACTTCTGTGGAAAAAAAAAAAAAAAAAATTCACGTCTTAAATGTTTTGGGAGGTATAGTTTGGCATTTTTTTACCTGAACTTTACTTATCAAAAAACAGTTTTAGACAATCTCTGATTGCAGTTCTCAATTTTATTGAAGGGGGCTTTGACTCTGGTTGCTGGTTTATGATCAAGTGGATATTGGACTATAGTATTGATTGGATATTCCTTTGTATTGACACGGGTTTTGTTATGGTTTCTTTTTCTTGATGTAAGCTTGTGAATGCCACTTGACTTTTTACAAAGGTTGATTCAGATTATAACTATATTGCGAATGAAAAGGGTCATTGTTCTGATACCCTGAGCAAGGGACCTTCAATTTTTTGTTACAATTTTTGTTTAATTAATTACCTATTTATTTGTGTGTTCATAAATACAAAGAAGTGAAGTGGAAATGGTATATTTGGGAAAGTAAAAAAAAAAGAGAAAAAAAACAGGAAAAGATGTTACCATTTGTATTTTACCACAATCAGGTTGCTTGTTGGCTACAGAGTGGAGTATGATAATTTTGACATGATAGGTATTATGATGCAGGACAACCTAGGTGTCTGTACCATATTATATAGCGTAGAGATTTTTTTTTTGGCTGATTGAAAATTTTGGTATTGTATGCACTTAAATAATAGGACAAAACTTAGGTACAGTACCTTATGTTTCTCTTTTAAAATTCAGCCATATAGCTTTTTTTCCCATGGAATGGAAGTGTATTTTTAGTTAAGTAGCCATATGGCTGAATTTTAAAAGGGGAACCTAAGGAATAAACAACTGAGTACTATACCTAGGTTTTGCCGTAAAAAAACATTGACTGCCTATATTTTCTGTATTCCAGCTTTATTTTACTGAACTTTCATCTAAACAAAATTAATCATTTTAATAAATTGATACCTCTTTGTGAATTTTTTTCCTCCGTTTTTTCTTTGTGAATTCTTAAACTCCTTTTTTCCCCGCAATTGGAGTTCACTTCAGTTTTGTTTTCATTTCTTGTTTATATATACATATACATATACATATACATATACATGTACATATACACATTGATCTTTTTGTTTTCCCCTTCAGGTTATATTAGCACAGCCATTAATGATGGTCCTGGATGTTTGATGTTGCGATGTCCAGATCCATCTTGTGGTGCTGCTGTTGGTCAAGATATGATCAATGTATTGGCTTCTGATGAAGACAAGGAGAAGTATTCTCGTTACTTCATCAGATCTTATATTGAAGACAATAGGAAGGTAAGTTTAAATTTGGAACTTTCATGAATTGTTTTCTGTTGTATCTCAAATAAATATAACATGTGACTAGGTTTTTTACTTATCAAAAAAAAAACATGTGACTAGGTTTTTTGTATTTTTCCAAACATATTCCAATGAGATGAACATATGCTTTTTTTTTTTTTTTTTGGGTATGCAAATTAAGACAAGGACCTTGACCTAGTGATATATGATTAATCATACATACTCCTATCCCGTAATGAGTACAAACTTTGAAATTCACCCATATTGAGAAGGAAGTGTATATTGCCTTGAAAATCTTGCAACTTTTTCCCAGTAGGTAAATGAATGTATTAAAATGCAAAAAGGGGCTGATGCAGGAGGCAATGAGAAGAAATATTTATTATATTTTATTTGATTTTATGATGTGGCCGGTTGAACTTCTCTAAACTCCTTGTTTATGATGTGGGGGATGGTACTAGAGTGAAATTTTGGAAGCATGTGTGGTGAGGATTATACTCTCCAAGAGGCCTTTCTGGAGCTTTACTGTCTTAGTAGGTCAAAGGATTCCTCGGTGGTTGAAATTATAGGTTGGTTTGCAGGGAGGTTTTACTGGAATGTGCAATTTTGTCATCCACCACAAGATTGGGAAGAAGAAGCCTTTGACCGATTTATGGGGCTGGTGTGTTCCTCGTCAGTGCGGGGGTTTGGCCTAGATAAGGTTTGTTGGAAGCCTGCAAGGAATAGAGGTTTTGAGGTTAGAGGTTATTACAGCTCCTTCTACCCTAATAATCTTGTCTCCTTTCCATGGAAAATGATATGGCAATCGAAGGCTCCTCCAAGGGTAGCCTTCTTTTCTTGGTCTGCTTCCTTAGGTAAGATCTTTACAAGAGACAACCTTCGTAAAAGACGAGTGATAGTGCTTGATTGGTGTTATATGTGTAAGAGGTGTGGAGAGTCGGTGGATCTTCTACTTCATTGCCCCATAGCTTGGGGTTTGTGGTCTTTGGTTTTCTGCTTGTTTGGTATTCAATGGGTTATACCTCATACTGTTCTTGAGTTGTTTGAGGCTTGGCAAGGAAAGTTTGCGCGACATCGTCACATTGATGTTTGGAAATTAGTGCCTCACTGCTTGATTTGGTGCATTTGGCGAGAAAGGAATGCTAGAAGCTTTGAGGGTTACAAACACTCTTTGTTGGAGATTGTCATTTTTCTTACACACTCTTTGAATGGAGTGTGGTTTTTTCTCATTTTTTTTGTTCTTCCTTTTCTATTTTTTCTTGACCGTTGTTCTTTTGTTTCTTGATTTGTGCCCCCATAGTACATCCCCAATGTACTCGGCTTGGCAAGCTTTTTCTATTTAATAATATTCTTACGTTATTATCAAAAAAAAAAAAAAAAAAAAGTTTACTAATGGAAACCTTCATTGGGATGTAAGTTTCTTTAGGACTGCCCATAATCGGGAATTGGAGGCTCTATTATATGATTTAAGTTCTATATATATAATAAATATATTAAGAATTTGGCGTTGTGCTTTACTTGGGCTAGCGCTATTTTGTTGCCTCACGCCTCAGGCCTCAGGAGATACAAGGCCTTGGTGCCTTAGGTCACCTTTCGCCTTTGACTACCTTACTACTTATACTAGTTATTGAGGTTCCGAGCTTGGTTTTGAAATACAGTCCAGCCGAAAAAACTTCGAACCTCTCATTTTTGTGGTTCTTTTAACCTCAAGAGCCGCGGTCGAACCTCACGGTTTTGAGAGATGTGAACAGTTCTCATAGGTCTGTTTTTTATAAATTTTATATTTTTGATAAGTAAAGATATATTGATATCAAAAAGGAAACATCCTAGTACACAGGCAGTGAACAAGGGGGCAACAAATCAAATACAAAAATTGCACGAATCTAGGAAATCAATAAAAAAAGGGAATGATTGGTTTTGCAAAGCAAGCAACCAATCCCATAAAGTTCTAAAAGAGAAAAGCTTGAGGTCCGGAATAGATCTCTCAATATCTTCAAAATATCGACTATTTCTCTCCCTCCAAAGACACCACATTAAGCAATGAGGAACTGTGATGCCCCAATTTGATTGATTGTGTGATGTGTGTGGGTGTGTGATGAGTCCCACATTGGGTATTTACTGGATTGAATTGGGCTTTATTAACAACTGCAAGGAGTCTCAATTGTGACTAGTCATTTTGAGGTACGGCGCAGATGTGACGAGCATTTTTCCTTGGGTCATGACATATGGTATCAGAGCCAGCTCGGTAACCCCATGTGGGCTCGGAGACACTACTTCACAAAGTGGGCCCTAACGAGGACGTTAGGGATTTAAGTGGGGGAGATTGTGATGCCTCAATTTGATTGATTGTGCGATGTGTGTGTGTGTGTGTGATGAGTCCCACATTGCTTATTTACTGGGTTGAACTGGGCTTTATTAACAATTGTAAGGGGCCTTAATTGTGACTAGTCATTTTGAGGTATAGCGCAGATATGGCTAGCGCTCTTCCTTGAGTCGTTACAGGAATGATGGACCATATATAACCATTTCGATGACGACCAAAGCTGCCTTGCCAACACTCTGACAACCCCAAAACAGTATGCAGTATAACCCAAGTTACTCCAAATAAACCCAAAACCATAGAGCAAAGATCCATAGCAACGAGACAGTGAAGGAAGAGAAGGTCAACCGATTCACCATTGCTCTTGCACATGCAGCACCAATCCAATATCTGCACCTTCCTTTTTGGTAAATTATCAATCGTCAAGCATTTTCCTATGGCAGCAGTCCATACAAAGAAAGTTACCCTAGAGGGAATCTTCTGCTTCCAAATACTTCTCCAAACCCCTTATCTTTGCTAGGAATCCAACCTATCTTATCCTCACTAAACCCCCTTATTGAAGAATCATATATGGTTTCCATGAAGCTTGACATAGCCTCTAATTCCTGAACATGCACACCCTTAAAGAAGCTCACATCCCAAAAAAGGACTCCATTGGAGGAATTCATAAGCTCAACCACATTAGCCTCCTTATTCCTGCAAAATCTGAATAGGTCAGGATAGCTTACTGCAAGAGGCGTCTCTCTACACTAACGTTTTTGCCAAAAAATCAGCCTAGACCCATTACCAATTACCAATATCATACAGTATATGGCATGAGAAAGAAGGCCATCCCTAACTTATACTCTTCGGTAAACCAACACCGTAAGGACCATTAACAGGTCTGGTACACCAGCCCCCCTACACACATCCATATTTCATCTCTATCACTTGTCTCCAAAGGGCATCCTTCTCAATCCCAAATCTCCATAACCGCTTCCCAAGTAGAGTTATATTGAAAAGTCTTATCTTCCTTATCCCTAATCCATCCGAAGAAATAGGAGCACAAACAGTAGCCCATTTAACCAAATGAATTTTAGGTTCATCACCAAAACCGCCCCATAAGAAATTCCGTTGAAGCTTCTCAATTCGGTTAGCCACACTAGCAGGTATAGGAAAAAGAGATAGACAGTAAGTGGGTAAATTAGATAAGGTGCTTTTGATTAGAGTGACTCTACCTCCCTTTGATAAATAGAAGCATTTCCAATCCTTCAATTTCCTTTCCATTTTCTCCAAAATCGGATTCCATATTGTCTTATCCTTGAAATTAGCACCCAAAGGAAGACCTAGATATTTCATTGGAAGAGAGCTCTGCTTGCAACCAAGAACATTTAGCAATAATTCAATATTATGCACTACTCAAACCGGAACCAATTTAGACTTGCCCAGAGTAATCTCTAGACCGGACACCGCCTCAAACCAAATAAGATTCATTTAGAGAATCAAAATCTGTTCTAGATCAGCATCACAAAAATTAAGTGTCATTCGCAAAAGGGAGATGAGACACTGCCAATGATCTCCCTCCAAGTTACCCACACTAAATCCTGACATGCGTCCTTCATTAAATGCTTTAGCCAACATTCTTCCTAGAGCTTCCATCACTAACACAAACAACAAAGGAGACAACGGATCACTTTGTCTCAAACCTCTGGAGCTACCAAAAAACCCACGAGGAAAGCCATTAATCAAGATAGAGAAGCGGATTGTAGATAGGCAAAAGAAAATCCATTGTCTCCACTTGGCAGAGAACCCACTTCTTTCTAACATTTGCAAAAGAAAACGCCAATTTACATGGTTAAAAGCCTTCTCCACATCCAGTTTACAAATCAGCCCTAGCACCCCAGACTTCAATCTACTATCAAGACATTCATTAGCGATAAGAACAGGGTCAAGGATTTGTCTATCCCTCACAAAAGCATTCTGAGATGCTGAGATTATATCCCCCATAACCATGCAAAGTCGGTTAGCCAAGACTTTAGCAATAATTTTGTAAACCCCCCCAACAAGACTAATGGGCCGAAAATCCCTAATCACACTTGCTGCATGTTTTTTAGGGATGAGAGTAATAAAAGTAGCGTTTAAGCTTTTCTCAAATTGACCTTTAGCAAAAAAGTGGTGAAATACAGCCATAAGATTAGGTTTGACAATCCCCCAACAACTTTGGAAAAATGCCATGGGAAGCCATCTGGATCAGGAGATTTATCACCGTGAAAACTTTGAACAACATCAAAGATTTCTGCCTCTTCAAAAGGTCTCTCTAACCAGTCCGCATTATCATCGGATATCATTGGAAAAACTAACACATTTAGAAAAGGTCGAACAACCTGGTGCTCAAAATACAAATTCATGAAGAAATGAGTAACTCAGTTTGCAATCATACCCTGATCAGAAGACAAGGTACCATTAACCATTAGGCTTTCAATACCATTATTTTTTCTGTTAGAATTAGCCATTCTATGAAAGAATCTGGTATTGGTGTCCCCTTCCTTCAAATGCAACACTCTAGACTTTTGTCTCCGGCTAATCTCTTCTAAAAGAGTCAACTTTTCAATATTTGTACGAAGATTAACTTGTTCTAATTTCTCCTCATTTGTAAATCTATAGGTCTCCTCTTTAGCATCTAAAACATTCAACTTGCTTCAAAGATTCTGCTTCTTAAATGTTACATTGCCAAACTTTGTCTCGTTCCACTTTTTTAAAACCAACTTCAAGGCAGCCAACTTCTTAGCTAGTATAAAACTTGGGGTTCCTTGGAACAAATAGGATGCCCACCACGCCTTCACTTTATCGACAAAATTATCCACCCTCAACCACATATTTTCAAAACGGAAAGGAATTCTACCTCTTCGCTAACTTTCACCCTCCAACAAAATAGGAAAATGGTCTGAAATTACTCTAGACATCCTTTTTTGTGTAAACTGTGTGATTGTGAACTGCCAATAGCGAGGAGAAAAGAAACCGATCTAGTCGAGAAGCTGATGATGTGTTGGACTAGGTGTAAAGGCCCCTTGTCATGGGTATATCCATCAACCCATGAAGAGAGATAAAGTCAGAGAATCCATACATAGCTTGAGAATAGCTAGCAACCCCCAGTCGCTCTGATGGGAAACGGATGATATTAAAGTCACCTCCTAAGCACTATGGCAAATCCTACCAACTAATCAACGCCGTTAGTTCCTCCCACATCAACCTATGCCTTTTGTTCAAATTTGGCCCATATACACCAGTAAAAGCCCACTCAAAATGGTCACCAACATTTTTAAACTTGCATGAAACCGAAAAATGCCCCACTGCTTCCTCCACCTTTTCCACAATCCATTTGTCCCACATCAATAAAATACCTCCAGAAGCACCATTAGAACCTAGGTACAACCAATCTACGTATGGACAACTCCATATACTCCGGACAATGCCTCTAGTAATCCATTCTAGTTTGGTTTCCTGCAAACACACAATATCAGCCTTCTACGAACGCAACAAATTACGAATCTGAAGCCTCTTTTCTACTTCATTCAACCCTCTGACATTCCAGGAAAGTAACTTCAAATTCATTGAGCCACAGAGAGAACCAGATCCCTATTAGTACCACTTCGCCTAGCAGAGGTAGAGCCATAATTAATATAATTGAACAACCCCTTCAGCTCTCTTAAACCTTTCGCCCCCGAGCCATGTGTTACCTTGTTCACCTTAGCCCTCCGATTTAATGTAGCTTCAACAGCCAATAAAAATTTTGTTGCTTGATCTTCGAAACCCTCTAGGGACGTGCCAAGGAAACTATCGAAATTATTGATTCTCCTTTGAAGCCAATCTAAGTAAGGTACTTGCCTCTCTGAACTATCCACTCCCACAGACCTCTCCTCATCCACAGCTGTTTGTTCTGCCATAGTCGAAGGGTGAGGAAAAGCAAGTGGTTCAACAGCTAGAGGCTGATCAGCATCCTCCGAGTAGGTATCTAAAACCCAATCCTCCACCAGCACTTCATCCTCTTCGATAAGAGCCGTTGACACATTGATAGCTTCAGAAGACTCCCATGGTACTAAGGCCAGCTGTTTTTGCTCCTCCAATACCTTGATAGCTTCACACCGTGACAGAGATATCTGAATCGGAACCACTCCTTTTGTCACGTAGTTCTAGTACCCATTGCTCCGAATTCCCCCATTTCTTGACTGTATTGTCGAAATGCTCCTAAAGAATTAGTCGGAAATCTTGCTCTAAGCCCTCTTCACTATCTGTGGTACATGCCGACTCATTCTTGGCATCATCCTCAACAGAACCGAGAAGCTAGCCTCAACTACATTGGAGGCTTGATTCAAGTCAGTCATGGTGATAACTCATACTTGGCATCGTCGACCTAATCGGAATCATGAAACTCAGCAGCGGCAACATCGGGGACCATTGACGACATCAACGGCGTTCTTGGCACATCCACCACCCCATTGGAACTCAGAGCATCAACTGCTGAGGACGTTGAGACCGATGGAAGCGACGAAGGCTTCCCTAGAGGTTGGGTCTCTCAAATTGGAAAAGATAGGGAGTTAAGCTCTTTTGTTTTGGGCCACCAGACCAAAGTGGGTTTGGGCTTAGGCTTATTAAAAAGAGTTGGGTCGAGTTGTTTAGCTTTTGAGAGTACAGTGGGCCTAAAGACTTGTGTGGGCTCATCACTTCCCCAACCCACTTCTCGGATGTTGGAGTACTTAACTTCCCAGTTACCATTCAGCCCACACTCAAAACATAAAGAAAGTTCTAGCGATAAAGGCATTTTAGTGCCGTTAATAGCATTGTCTTTAATCTCAAGCATGATGTTAGCCCCAGGTACCGTTCTTTCCTTCTCAACACCCCTATCCCGCGAATCCTGGTACTGAATGCTCAAGCAAGGTATGTTTGAATTTTGAATACTGGGGCATTAATTGCTTTCCTTTTTTGCTTCCAACATCGTCTTTCCGATCCCCATCCATCGTTGCCGACAAAAAGGATATTTGTTGCCTGAACTGTTGCCCTGTCAGGTTCAAAACAGATTGAGATGGCGGTTTGACGTTAAGTGAGTCGGGAGCAATAGCCTTGCGTAGATGAAATCCAAATCCTCTCCGCCCACTACCCAGCTTACCTTTCGGCACAATGATGGAACCCTTCCGACACCCATGAACAAGTTCAGAGATCATAAGAAAGCTTCCATGCCCATTGGAACCCAGTTGCAAAATAAAAACCTTACTACCATCCCTGAAGGTTCTTGCAAAGTTTCCAGGAAGTATATATGACATGAGATCCTCCACATTAGTTAGCAAACGTTTAGCACTTTCTTTACCCATGAAAACTGACTGGAGAGAATCCTTATTTCTTTCATATATATGTAACATATAATAAGTACCTCCCTCCTCAACCGAAAATTCAAATGTTTTGGACTCGACGAAAAAGAAAATGGAACCTTCCATGATAACAGAGAAGAAAAAACCAAAGAATTTGATGGCTAATCTGAGGTAGCCAGGCCTCAATTGTGTGTGTGTGATTTTTGACTTAATATCTTCAGTACAGACTTCCAAGGATAAAACAAATTACACCTAATAAACCCAACAGTGACAAACTTGTATCTGAATGCAAGAGAGAATTGAATACATGGTAAAACTGTATGAGTTAATCCAGTATTAAAAATACAATGTCAGACATCAAAATCACCATATTCTCAATTTCTTAAGCACACACACTCCACCTATGACAAATTTGCATTTTTAATCAGCAGAATCAGTAAAAATATATATATGAAAAGGGGACCTGTTGAATTACTAAAAAATAACAAGAAAAAAAAAAAGAAAAGAAAAAAAGGAGAAATCGAGGGGGGTAAAAATCACGTTAATCCTCCCATTTTCTTCTCAACACTTTGCCTAGCAGCCATGTCCATTTCTTTTTTCTTTTTTTTTTTGGTTTCAGCTACATACCCAGCTTTTTCTTCCTCTTCTTTCTGCTCATTTCTTGCTTCTTTCAGCTTCTTGCCGTTTCTGACTTCTTCTCCCAGCATCATTTGCTTTTCTTTGATTGCATTTTTCTGTTTGTGAGCTAGCTAGGCACATGAGTGAGCATTGGAAATATAAGTCTGAGATTTTATTTCTTACAAAGTCTTGAGCCCCACTTGGGTACTTGTATGAGTTGTAAAATCATGTCATATTTTTTTGTCCTGCAGATTGATGCTTTAAATTTTTTTTAAAATGGTTATTATTATTATTGGGTAAATATTGGGGCTGAGATTGATATATTAGACTAATTGGACTATTTTAAGTAATTTTTTTTTATTTGTTTTAAAATAATATGTTTATTTATATTTTAAATAATTATTAAATTAATTATAACATTATCACGGTTCGATCTCGGTTCAACTTTGGTCTGACCTTAAAAATCTTGAACCTTTTCCTTTTATTGTTCATTGAACAGTCCGGGTTTGAAAACCATGATGTCAAGTAGGATACCAAAGAAAATTGAGGAGGGAGGTTTAATTGACAAATTCAGGGCAAGATATGCCGGCTGGGCATTTTATCTCCGATGTTTTATTTGTTGATGACACTATTTTATTTTGTAATTAAATAAAAAACCAAATTTTGTATATAAGAATGGTGTTGACTTGCTTTGAAGCAATTACAGGTCTACCGTTTAATTTGGGTTAAAGTGAAGTGCTCCTGATAGGTAATGTGGGTAACTTGGCAAAATTTGCTGACATTCTTTGTTGTATAAGTGAGAGTTTACCAAAGAATTATCTTGGGATGCCTCCTTTTTAGGGAATTGGTTATTATGGTTTGGGAATGAGGCAATACATTTTTGGAGGTGGATTATTGCTATGAAGTATGGAGAGGAATGGGGTGGTTGGGCTTCGAAATCAATTAGGGGGACACATGGGTGTAGTCTATGGAGGAGCATTCAGGCTGGTTGGGACAATTTTCTTCCATTTGTGTTTTTCAAGGGCACCTGAGTAAGGTTATGACTTGATATTTGGTGTGACAATAATTCTCTGATGGAGTTGCACCATGACTTATATGCCTATTCTGTGGACATGAATACCTTAGTTCATATAGTCTACGATAGTTAGTCAGACAGGGAGAGGTGGAGCTGGAATCTGAGAATTAGAGGTTTCATGATTGTGAATTGGTGTCGAATTATTTTATTGTAGATCTTCTATACTTAATCCCAAGGAGGATGGGAGGTAGATGATTGGGTGAGATGGCGATTGAAAGGGAATGTTTGGTTGGATGTTTTCTCTTATTATGAGGCTATTCGAGGTACAAAGGCTAATTCTTTCCCTTGGAAGAGTTTTGGTGCATTAAGGTGCCAAGAAGATTCTTGTTCTTTATTTGGACAGTAGCTTGGGGGAATATTTTTACTTGTGACAATCTTATTAAGTGAGGTTTCTCTTTAGTTGGTTGATCTTGCATGTGCTAGTGTAATGGGGAAGATGGTGGAGGATTTGTTGATCTTTTGTGAAGTTGCATATGCCTCATGGACTAGAGTCTTTAGAGATTTTGGGATTTAATTGGTGTTACCAAGAAGGGTCTACGATCTCTCTTTTCAGGTGGAAGAATTGACTCAAGAAGCACTCATTGGAAATTCAGAACTGTCCTGTTATGTTGATGCAGCTATTGTGGAAAGATCAAAATAGTTGTATTTTTGGCAAAATTGAAAGATCAATGGCTCGTTTGGAATTATTGCTGATTCAAACTCTGTTTGATTGGTTTCGTGTGTGGGGTCTTACAAGTAGCATTTCCCTTAGATTTTACAAAATCAATTCACCTTGTGCATAATACTTTTGTAACTCTTTTTGTTTATGTTGGGTTCATCATTGTGAGCATGAAGTATCTCTTCTATTAAATAATATCATTACTTATCAGAAAATGAAAAAAAAAATCTACTATTTTTTTTGTGAATCTTTTGCATTAGAATACCACTTGATGTTCCTGTGATGGGTCTTTCATTATCCCGAAAAGGGCAATTTACTCGAGTTTCAAATACTTAGAGTTTAGAGTGACTTAGCTTTTAATGGGGCATATTGAAACAATATAGGAAATTAAAGCTTTTAATTGAAACTTTATATTAAAGTCTGTGGTTTACTTATCAAAAGAAACTTTAAACCGCATCTAAAGTAGGAATAACGTAATTCTCCTAGACTTTGTGCTATGTGACATTCACCTTGGAGCAAATATGACACTCTTTTTTCAACCGAAATTATAATCTGGATTTTGATTTTATCTCTAAATGAAGCAATGTTCCTGAGATTTGGTGCTCAGAGTTTTGCTTCCATTATGCAATCCAGGAGATAGCCTTCAACCGTGTATGTGATTTGCTGTTAACAAGACATTTGTATCTTGTTTTGAATTTGGAGAAGACCTTGAAATCATTATTTTATTCATTTTTTCTATATAGTTAAATGATTTAAGATTAATAATAAAAATAAATGTTCACTACTGGCAATAGAAGTAGAACAAAATAGAAAGCAAGATTAAATTCATTGTCTTCTATAGAGGTGTGCTATAATGTCCATTCTTTATAAATTTTGCAAAGACTATTTGGTTGGTTTCAACACTTACAAAATAGTTCTAATGTATGAACAACCAAGTGTGGATATTAGCACACGAGCATCGGGCATTTTGAAAAAGGCCTAGCTACCTTGAATTAGTTAAAAACGAGGCCTGGCTACCTCGGATTAGCCTTAATTTTTTTTTTCTTTTTTAGTTTCTATTTCTGCTGTTATGGGGGGTTCCATTTTCTTCTTCGTTGAGTAAAAAACTTTCGAATTTTTGCGACCTTTAGGGATGGAGATAAAGTCTTCATTCCGCAATTAGGTTCCAATGTGGCTCTTTTCTAATGATCTCAGAACTTTTGCATGGCTGTCGGAAAGGTTTCATTGTGGTGTCGGAAGGAAAATTGGGTAGTGGTTGGAGAGGCTTTGGATTTAATCTGCGGAATGCTATTGCTCCAGAGACTCTTGCTGCCAAGCCGACTTCCCAGAATTTTTCTAGGATCAAATAGACTGTCTTGAGACCAGCAAAGACGTGTCAACAGTGTTTCCAGTACACTTACGCTGGCAGCGGCAGAGGAGCAGCAGAGCAATGGTGGCGGAGGTAATAAAGGAAAGCAATTAATTCCAAATTTTCAAAATTCAAAATCTTTAGATTTGAGTAGTCAACACCATGATTTAACGAGAGAAAATCTGGGAAGGTTAATGCACAGATTGGGGCTAAAATTTTGTCTGTTATAAATGGTCTTGTTTCTAACAGAATTAAAGATGGCTTGGTATTAGATGTTTATTTTAGGATGGAATGTGGGTTGGATGGTCAATGGGGGGATCAAGTACTCTAAAGTTCAGAAAGTGGGCCTCTCTCATGTAGGCTCAAATTTAAACTATAAGCCCACTACTGCCAAATCTTTTAACCATTTAAAGAAACCAACTCCCAACCCTAAACCCATTGCTGTGTGGCGGCCCAAAGCATCATGGTCCATTATTTCTTCTCACGTGAACCAGCTCCTAACTCTCTCCACTCATAGATCTTCCCAATAGAAGCTGATTCATCCTACTGTTTCGGCAAGCACCAAGTTGGGTCAGATGCTTCCTAGCCCTGATACTGCACCGATCCAAACCCATTTTGAGCTGATTTGCACTAAGACGACTTTCGATAGTGCGATGGCTGAATCAATTTGTTCTGATAAGTCACCTACATCCAATTGTGACAAAGCCTTGCAACGTGACTTGCAAACAATCCTTCAGGAGCATACTGACATTGTAATCAAGAAATGGGGGAATTCTGAGCAGTGGATCCTTAAAAATTTGTGACAGGAGGAACGTGGCAGTCCCGATTCAAATCTCTTTGCCTTCATGTGATGCTATAGATGGTTTGATTGAGCAAAATCAGTTGGCGGTGGTTCCATTGATGACGTCGGACTCTATGGAGAGGACTAGTGTTCTGGGAGAAGAGGATGAAGTTGTGGAGGATTGAGTCTCAGATACCTGTTCAGAGGATGTTGCTCAGTCAAATGGTAGGTGTTTCTTGCCTTTATCAGTTGAACCACTGGCTTTCTCTATGCCATTGGGTGGCTTGGATAACTTCTGTGAGAGGCAGGAAGATGTTGGTGTGGAAAGTTCGATGGGTCAAGAACATTACTCAAAGTGGTTCCAAAGTAGATTTCAATGTTGATGACTTCCTAGGGACATCTCTAAAGGGTTTGGAAGAACAAGCAACTGATATTTTGTTGGTTGTTGAAGCTGAGTTATACCAGAGGGTTGCTAAAGAAAAGAATCAATGGAAATTGCAGAGTTTGGGAGTAAAGGGGATAAGGGAGCTGAGGGGTCTATTTAGCTCTATCAGTTATGGTTCTGCATCAGCAAGGTGTAGTTGTATTAGTAGGGATAGGGTTCACTTTTTTCTCAATGAATTTGAAACTGTTATCTTGCAATGTTGGAGGGTTAAATGAATTGGAAAAGTGGCTTCAGATACGTAGCTTGCTACATACTTGGAAGACTGATATTGTTTGTTTGTGGGAGACAAATATGGAGTGGATTACAAGAGGAATTGTTCGTAGCATCAAGAGTTTCCCCTATGTAGATTGGATGTGTTTGGGTGAAGGTGCTTTTGGTGGTATTTTGCTTATGTGGGATTGAAGGGTAGTGGAAGAGGTGGAGGAAGTGGTGGGACAACTTTTGGTCTCTTGCAAATTTAAAAATGTTGGCGATCAGTTTGAGTGGGCTTTCATAGATATCTACGTTCCAAATTTGAACAAGAAGCGTCATATAATGTGGGATGAACTGGTAGGTCTTATCAGTTGGTGGAATTTGCCATGGTGTCTTGGAGGTGACTTAATGTAATGCGTTTTCCATCAGAAAGGTTAGGGGCTATAAGTTATACTTGGTCTATGTATTATTTTTTTGACGCCATCTCTCTTCATGAGCTTATGGATATTCCTTTTGGAGGGGGCCTTTACACATGGTCTAATACTTCTTTTGCATCTAGAATAGATCGGTTTCTCTTCTTTCCGCTTTTGGCAAATTATTTCACTCATTTCTTTCAAAAAAGGTTGCCTAGAGTTTTATTGTATCATTTTTCAATTATGTTGGTGGGTGGGAGCCAATGCAAAGGGCGAATTCCCTTTCGTTTTGAAAATATTTGGTTGAGGGCAGAGAGTTTTGTAGACAAAGTGAAGGTCGGTGGACACCTTATATGTTTTAAGGAACTCCTAGCTATGTGTTGGCTAAGAAGTTAGCAGCTTTGAAATTGGATTTAAAAAAGTGGAACAAAAGGGTATTGGGCAGTTTCACGGTTAAGAAGCAGCAGCTATGGAGCAATTTGATTGTTTTAGATGTCTGAGGGGAGTCTCACCCTCTAACAGTCAAGGAAATATTAGAACAAGCAAAACTTCATTTAGAAATTGAGATCACTTTATTAGACGAGATTAGTTGAAGACAAAAGTCTAGAGTTCTGCACATGAGGGAGGGAAATTCCAATATGAGTATTTTTCATAGGATGGCCAATTCTAATAGAAGAAATAATGGCATTGAGAATCTTTTGGTTAATAGGAGTTTGTCTTCCAATCAGGATATAATTCCTAATTGCACTACTCAATTCTTCAAAGTTATTAAGGATTTTAGTGGTGATAAATCGCCCAGTCCAGATGGTTTTCTCATGGCATTTTTCCAAGCTTGTTGGGAGAATCTCAATCCATATCTTATGGCTGTTTTCACCATTTTTATGCTAGTGGTCAATTTGAAAAAAGTTTGAATGCCACCTTCATTACTCCCATCCCAAAAAAAATGCAGCAATAGAAGTTAGGGATTTTTGCCCTATCAGCTGTGTTGGGGTCTATAAAATTATTGTTAAAGTTTTGGCTACTCAACTACGCATGGTCATGGGAGATACCTTTCAGCTCCACAGAATGCTTTTGTTTTGAACAGGCACTATACTTATTGCCAATGAATGCCTTGACAGTAGATTGAAGACTGGTTTGTCGGGGTTACCATGTGAACTACATGTTGAGAAGGCTTTTGATCATATGAATTGGGGCTTTTTGCTGCATTTTTTAGAGCATAGTGGTTTCTTTGTCAAGTGGTGGCAGTAGATTTTCTTTTGTTTATCTACTATTTGTTTTTCTATTCTTATTAATTGTTCTCCTTGTAGTTTTTTTTTTAAGAGTTCTGGAGGGTTGAGAGAAGGCAATCCTTTTGTATCCTTTATTATTATTTTTCTGTCATGGAAGCTCTTGGAAGAATGTTGGATAAGGCTGTCCATGAAGGCTGCATGTTAGGTTCTCGTATGGGTGATTTAGAGGGAAGATCCTTGGTGGTGTCTCATTGTCTCTTTGCTGATGACACTTCTGTGACGCTGACCTTGGTTTTGATTCTCTATACGGTGCTTAATTGGTTTGAGGCTGTTTATGGTCTAAAAATAAATCTGGGAAATTCAGAATTAGTACCAGTGGGAGTGGTTCATGACATTGAGTTATTGGTGAATGACCTGGCTTGTAAGCAAGAACTTTCCTATGAAATATTTGGGTCTTCCTTTGGGTGAAAAATATTTAAGTCAATATGGAACCTGATTCTGGAGGTGGAAAGGAGATTAGCGGGATGGAAATGTTTGTACTTATCTTAAGAGAGGAAGAGTTAATTGAAAGTACTCTATCAAATTTACCTACTTATTTTCTTTCTATATTCCGTATCTTTGCTTTTGTGGCTAACTGAATTGCAAAACTTAAAAGGAATTTCTTATGGGGTGGTATGGGGGAGGAACCCAAATTTCATTTAGTTAAATAAGCTATTGTTAGTGCTCCAATTTCTTTTGGTGGTTTAGGGATAAGAAATTTGGGACTTAATGAAGCTTTGTTTGGGAAGTGGTTGTGGAGATTTGGGTTTGAAGGGGATGCTCTTTGGAGGCAAGTGTTTGGGGGGGGGGGGGGGTGGCTGGTGTACTGGTGCAATTTCAGGTCCCTATGTTATAAGTTTGTGGAAAAATATTAGTTGGGGTTGGCCTTCATTTTCTTGCTATATTCTATACGAAATTGGTGATGGGTCGAGGGTGAAGTTTTGGAAGGCCGGTGGTGTGGGGAGACACCTCTTACTATTAGTTATCCCGAATTATTTAGAATCTGCCGACAAAACAAGGCGCAAGTGTGGCTGAGTTTATGAAGTTCACTGATGGGGTTCTTCATTGGAATGTAAGTTTTTTTAGGGCTGTCCATGATTGGGAATTGGAGGCTTTGTCAAACTTCATGGATACCATTTATGGCTCTTCAATAAGGGGGATTGGGGAGGATAAAATGTGTTGGAAACCAAATAGAAATAAATGGTTTATGGTTAGTGCTTATTACTGTATTTTAGTTGGCTGTAGTGATCATCTTTTCCTTTGGAAGAGCATATGGAAGCCAAAGATCCCTTCTGGAGTGATAATTTAAGAAAAGAAGGGTTTGGATTATGGATTGGTGTTACATGTGAAATGTAATGGGGAATCGGTAAACCATCTTTCCCTTCATTGTCCAGCTGCAATGGATTTGTGGTCTATGGTTTTGGGACCATTTGGGCTAAGTTGGGGTTATGTAGTTTGTTGTTGGGGTCCTAGCTTGTTGGCAAGGTCGGTTTGGTTGTCATCAAAATAGACATATATGGCTAATTGTTCCCCATTGTTTAATGTGTTGTCTTTGGAGGGAAAGAAATAGCAGGTGCTTCGTATATAATGAGAGATATATGTCAGGCCTCAAGTTATTTTTCTTTCAAACCTTATTGGATTGGTTGTCAGCTTTGCGAAACCATTCATTTTCTACTCCTCTTGATTTACTTGATTTATGTAATTTTTGTATTTGATTTGTTGACCTCTATAAATTTCTAGTGGACTAGGGTTTCCTTTTTTTGATATCAATAAATCTTATTACTTATCAAGAAAGAGAAATAGAAATTGGGTAGTTAATTGGCACAGATAATATATGGTCTGTTTTTTCATACAATAAACAAAGGATTTTAATAGATATATTTCCCATTAACATCATAGAGTTGCATTTAGCCATGAGTGGCATTAAGAATCAGACAGCCAGCAAATATCAAAACAATCTATATACTCTGGCCCTTTAAACATTGACTACAAACTGTATAGGTTTTCTCTAGTGTGATAATATTTTCTAGTCAAATACAATTAGCCAGCAAAATAAAAACAATCTTTTTCCTGGTTTTTGCAGACCAAATGGTGTCCGGCTCCAGGCTGTGAATATGCGGTAGATTTTATTGTTGGTAGTGGAAGCTATGATGTTACTTGCCGCTGCTCATATAGCTTTTGCTGGAATGTGAGTTCTTCAAGTTGATTTGTTTTTCAGCTGTTTCAATCAATGTATTTGAGTAATCTGTGCTGGAATATAATTCTCTTTACGGGTCTCCTTTGGGTTGTTTAACTCTGCACTGGTTTTGTTCATTTAATTGGAATATGTGCAGATGCATTTTGGTTTTCATGATTTGGCACTCTTTGTAATTAGAATTTCGTCTTTGCAGTGTACTGAAGAAGCTCATCGCCCAGTTGATTGTGGTACCGTGGCAAAGTGGATATTGAAAAATAGTGCTGAATCTGAAAATATGAATTGGTAATGGAACAAAATCGTGGCATCTTAAGCATTTTCCTGTTATAATAATTTATTTGTGAATGCTGGCAAAAGGTACTTATTAAATAGGAGATTGCGGTACTTCAGAGCAAAACTGCTGGGATTTGGGTCAGAATAAACCTTCTTTATAAATTGGGTGAGGCGTGCACATTACACTGAAAGGGGAAATACAGTCAGTCCAGGCACTAACTACCTTGGCTACTGCTTGACCTGGGCAAATCCCTTGTTCTCCTCTATAAAGGCCTGTTTTCTTTTTCCAATTAGTAATAAAGTATACTAAGAAATGCCAAGATGAGTAATTATCAAGAAATGAGGGTGTAATCTCAGTAAAAAAGAGTTTTTTATCACTTGGTAAAGAAAAAGAAGTATAAGGTAAGCATCGCTAAAAAGTGAAAGAACATATGAGTGTTGAGATATGAGACTGCGAGAATAAAAAAAATCAAGAAAAGATGTGGAAGAACCAAATAAAGAATGGAACCAGATCCATTGAAACAAAAACTTAAAAAACCCTTGATTTTGCCTATTGATTGTTCCAAACCATCAAATGCTTCCTAAATCTCTCTAACTGAATGTACAATTTAAGCATTAAACAAAAAAATTGTCTACCCCCAGGAAAGGCATAAAGCTTGGATTGTTGCTTGCCTAGTTTCCTCTATGAGAATTAGAGATCGAATCTCGTACTCCCTTGTTGTAACAATGGAAGTATATATAAGAAAAGGGCCTAGTGTGTTGATTTTTTTTATTAAGATTTATATGCCAAGATTATAGGAGCTAAATGATCACCTAAGTATTAAGTTATTTATGATTCATTCTTGAAACTTTTTATTCAAATTTCTCGTATATTTATTCGGTTTTTCTCAAAATTTCCCATTCCTTTTTGTAAATAACCCATATTGGTTCAAAATCCAGAACATCTCTCTTTTTATATATTACTTCTTCACCCCCCCCCCCCCCCCCCTCTCTACCAATGAGTTTTAGAATGCCATGCATTGACAGGAGTGACTTAAATGGGGGGTATCTTACAGGAAAAAATGACATAAATTTGGAAAGTTGATAATTATTTGATTGTTTAATATTTGGATCCAAGAGTAGTTTGTTCTATGTAAATTTTATTTCCTTGCCTTAACATAATTTAATCTATAGTTTTAGGTTGTTATACAATATTTGGGTCCTTTTTGAATGACATAAAAGAATATTACACACCTGGGGCTGGGGTATTTGGGTAAGTGCTAGGCTCCCAATCTCAAATCTTTGAGGGTCTTTTTTTTTTCCTTTTCCTTGCCTTTTCCCCATTGTAGTCAAAAGCAAGTTGGGCACTTGCCTAGGCGCCTGGGCGAGGCTAAGCACCACTAAGACACCTTAAAGGCTCTAAGGCAAGGTGGCTTTAGTGAGGCACTTGCATTTAGAGCCTAGGCGAACAAGGCGATCACATTAGCCATGAAAAAGTTGCTAAGGCAAGAGCCTTATCTTTATTTTATTTTTAATTTAAGGCTGTTGTGAAGCTGTCATTAGATTGTTAATTTAGAAAAGCATGTTATAAAAGCCATTGTTAGATAAATTAATTTACAAAAGTTTGTTGTAAACCTTTTTGTTAGATTAATTAATTTATAGTAGAATCTTGTTGTAAAACCTACTGTAAGAATGACTAATAGAGCCTAAACCATGTTAATCCTATTTTGAAATCATTAGATAGACCAAATTTCTTCATGCATCACTTCTAAAAACACTTTATTATAATATTTCAATACACTAGGTACATACAATTTAAGTTCTATATCTATAATAAACATATGTAGAATTTGGCACGTTGCTTTACTCGAGCTAGCGCTCTTTGTCGCCTCACGCCTCGGGCTATACAATGCCTTGGTGCCTTAAGGTCACATTTTTCCTTTGACTACCTTGTTTTTCCCTGTTGTTATTGTTATATTTCCTTTTGTTCCCATGTTTTGCATCGCCTAGGGAAGTCACAATCACCTGGTATGTGTTGGCTATCTCTTCAAAATTTTAGAGAGATTTTTGTTGTTAATGTTTATTCTAAGACATTGATGAGCTATATGTGTGGTGTATAAATTTCAGGATATTGGCTAATTCCAAGCCTTGTCCAAAGTGCAAGCGGCCAATTGAGAAAAACCAAGGCTGTATGCATATCACATGCACACCACCTTGTAAATTCGAGTTTTGCTGGTAAGTTTATAAGCTTGTTCTAAATCATCCTCATTCTCTAGTCTTGATTTTGTTCATATACCAGAGCTTAAAAGCGTGGACCTTGCTTTAATTTATTGTTTTTTATGACTTTCAGAAATCATAGTCAGGACCTTAGTGCCGCTAGAGTTCTTTTTTTTTGATAAGTAACGAAAATTTTATTAAAAAATGAAAAACAGCCAACCCGAGTACATTGGGAATGTACTATGGGGGCATAAATCAAAAACCAAGATTACATCGATCAAGTAAAACAGGAAGGGAAGAACAAGAAAAATGACAAAAGACCACACTCCAATCGAGGAGAGTGTGTAAAAAAAAAAGACTTAATCTCTAACATAGAGCGTTCACATCCCTCAAAGCTTCTAGCATTCCTTTCGCGCCAAATACACTATAACAAGCAATGAGGCACAATTCATCACAACTCTATTTTTCTATGTCATCCAAACTTACCCTGCCAAGACTCAAACAACTCAATAACCTTTTGAGGCATAACCCAATGAATACCAAACAAACAAAACACCAATGACAACAACTCACAAGCAATGTGACAATGAAGAAGAAGATGATCCACTGACTCCCCACAATTCTTACATATATAACACCAATCAAGAACTAGCACACGTCGTTTGCAAAGGTTATCTGTTGTTAAAATCTTACCTAAGGAAGCAGACCATGAAAAGAAAGCTACCTTTGGAGGAACCTTCGATTTCCAAATCATCTTCCAAGGGAAGGATAAGATGGTAGGAGGGTAGAAAGAAAGATAGAATCCTCTAACCTCAAAACTTCTACTCCTTGCTGGCTTCCAACACACCCGATCTGGACCCGATCCGGACCCAATCCCCTTACCGTCGAAGAGTAGACCATATCCATAAATAGATCAAAGGATTCTTGTTCCCAATTTTGTGGAGGACGCTGAAATTTAGCATCCCAATGAATCCTCCCACCAGATCAACACATAACCTCCGCCACTGAAGAATCCTTTGTTCTACTAATACAATAAAGTTCCGGAAAAGCCCCTTGGAGAGTACAATCTCCACACCACACATGCTTCCAAAATTTCACTCGAGTACCATCCCCCACATCATACAGAAGTAGTTTAGAAAAACTCATCCAACCACTCCTAATATGTCTCCACAAACTAACACCATAAGCACTGGTCACCTTTTTCGTGCAACCACCCCAAACATTCCCATATTTCACCTCAATAACCCTTCTCCATAGAGCATCGGTCTCCATGCCATACCTCCATAACCATTTTCCTAACAAGGAAGAATTAAAACTCAATCGTCTAATACCCAACCCTCCAACCTACAACGGCTTACAAACCTGAGCCCAACTGACTAAGTGTAATTTAGAGTCACCATTAATACCACTCCACAGAAAATCTCGTTGTAACTTCTCCATATGATTTGCCACCTTCCTAGGTAAAGGCAGAAGGGAAAGGAAGTATGAAGGTAAGGAAGAAAGAGTACTTTTAATAAGAGTTACCTTGCCCCCCTTAGATAGATACAATCTCTTCCACCCTGCTAGGCTCCTTTCCATCTTCTCCAAAATAGGATTCCAAATTGATAACTCCTTAAATTTAGCTCCTAACGGTAGGCCCAAATATCTCAATGGAAGAGAGGATTGCCTACAACCCAACATCCCCACCAGAACATCCATATTGTAGACCACCCCTATAGGAACCAACTTAGATTTCCCCAAGTTAATCCTTAAACCTGAAACCTCCTCAAATCTAGCCAGAATTGCTCTTAAATTAGCTATTTGCGTAGGATCAACATCACAAAATATAAGAGTGTCATCAGCAAATAAAAGATGAGACACCATCACTGAGTTACCAGCCGTATTACCTACAGAGAAGCCTGAGAACTGACTAGTAGTAGCAGCCACATCCAACATTTGACTCAAACCCTCCATAACAATATCAAATAGCAACGGAGACAAGGGGTCCCCTTGCCGAATCCCCCTAGAACTACCAAAAAAATCAGAAGGACTACCATTGATCAGAATGGAGAATTTAACAGTAGAGATGCAACACATTATCCATTTTCTCCATTTCTCTGAAAACCCACAGTGCTGAAGCATATACATTAAAAAACCCCAACTCACATGGTCATATGCCTTCTCCACATCCAACTTACACAACACTCCTGGAACACCTGACTTCAATCTACTATCAATACATTTTGAAGCAATTAAAAAAGAGTCCAATATCTGTCTACCTTTCACAAATGCATTTTGAGAATTTGAGATAAGCCCATGTGCCACCCTTCTGAGACGATTGACCAACACTTTAGAAATAATCTTATAAATCCCACCAACTAAGCTAATGGGCCGAAAATCCTTAATCTCCACAGCATCCACCTTTTTGGGAATAAGAGCAAGGAAAGAAGCATTAAGACTCTTCTCAAACACAGCCTGAGTATGAAAATTTTGAAACACTGTCATAATTTCAGCCTTCAAAATACACCAGCAAGACTGAAAGAACGCCATAGAAAAGACATCCGGGCCAGGAGCCTTATCACCCTTAAAATCACTAATCACCCCAAACACCTCTTCCTCATCAAAAGGCCTATCTAGCCAAAGTGCATCTTCCTCCGAGATACAAGAGAACTTCACATCATCTAATAAAGGTCTATGAGCCATAGTTTCAACATATAACTGCCTATAAAAATGAGAAATACAACCTGCTATAGCCTCCGGATCTGAAGACAATTCTCCATTCACCATAAGCCTATCAATGGAATTAAATCTTTTGTGAGAGTTAGCAATACGATGAAAGAATTTGGTATTCTTGTCTCCTTCTCTAATACAAAGGACTCTAGACTTCTACCTCCAACAGATTTCCTCCATCAAAGTAACTTTTTCTAATTCACCTCGAACTTTCTCCAACTCCAGTCTTTCCTCCTCAAATAACGCTCGACTATCCTCAATCATCTCTAAATCACTAAGCTTTTGCCACAATTTTCTCACCCGATCTTCAACATTTCCAAAAACCTCCACATTCCATTTCTTCAAATCATTTTTCAAGAGCTTCAATTTATCGGCCAAAACAAAACTCGGAGCTCCTAAGACATTATAAGATTCCCACCAAGATCGCACCCTCTCCACGAAACCCTCATCTTTAAGCCACATTCTCAAATCTAAACGGCAACCCCGTAATCTGCTCCTTAAAACCTTCCAAAGAAGTGCCCACTGATTTTCTAAATGCCTTAATCCGTTTTGTTACCCATTGTGATAAATTATTACCATCAACCGACTCCTTACACCCAACCCCCAGCTTAGAACTACACTCCAACTCCAAAGGAACTTCTGTGGCCAAAGGTACCACAACTAAAGGCTTGCCACTACACTCCCAAGTCATCAACCTCTCATCAAAATCCCACATCTCCTCCTCTGCCTCATTAACAGTAGACAAAGAATCAACTAACCCATCACAATCCTCTGCCCAGCTAACCAACTGACCGTCATTGATAAAAGAATCAGTACCTGTTATAGTCTCTACATCAGTGATTGAGCAATCCGACACACTCTCTGGAGATCGATATAGAGATAGCGGAATCACTATTTGTCGACCATCCCGCAATTGTAGCATCCACTCTTTAGAATTACCCCATGATTTGTCCAAATCACTGACCAAATCCCTAATAGTGGGAGAAGAATTAAATACCACCTTACCATCAGAAGCCTCATGCTTCGTCACCCTTACCTCCGGACCCAATAGTTCATCATCCACATCCTTCGTCTTCGCCGGAGATGACGACTTCTCCACCAGTTTTTCTATCAGTTCCCCTGAAGACAACACCTTCGTCTCTGCCGGCTCCAACGAAGGACATATCGGAGGTAAGGGTGATGAACCCAACTTGCAAGCAGCCTGGACCACTTCCGCTGTCAATATT
Source organism: Castanopsis chinensis (assembly GCA_032878915.1). Classification (NCBI taxonomy): domain Eukaryota; kingdom Viridiplantae; phylum Streptophyta; class Magnoliopsida; order Fagales; family Fagaceae; genus Castanopsis; species Castanopsis chinensis. The sequence goes on from JAVQMG010000102.1 coordinate 1,555,429, forward strand.
GGCAAGGTGGGGGACTAGGTAAGCCAGCTTGGGCTCACCTTGACGCTAGACCCACCCCTGCTAGGAACTTCCAGTGTCGATATGGAAGAAATGGAGCCCAAGGTGACCATCGGAGCCATCGCCGTAGTCCTTGGTGGTAGAGAATCAAACACCGAGCCCACGGGGAACACCTTAGCACCCGCACCATTCTAGATTGAGCTCGGGCCTGAGGAGCTTGACTCTAATTTACCATCCTCAACAATTGGGCCCGTAATACCTGGGCTGGGTTTATTTTGGGAATGCTTGGAGCAAGCCCCTGCCTCAAAAATAAAAGGGCTAGTCAACAGTGGACCTGAGCAACTCTTAACATTACCCAACCAAGGTGCATGGGCTTCAGAAGGCCCATTGTCCATTCCCTTAATAGCAACCTGGGCAGAATTGTCCTTACGTGCCACCCATTTTACAGCTTGCTTATCACCCCTATAACGTTGCCAAGACACCCGCCTCTTACCAAATTCATTTACTTCCACAATCAAACCTTTCCCTAACCAGCTAGACCTCCTAATTTGATGCTCCCCACCAGAATCAACATCTTGAAAATTTAAATTATTCAACCTGAATTTATTTTGTTCCGGGATTCTCTCCTTAAACTTATCATCTCCATTAATACCACGGTGACTCCCCTCCACACCACCCACGGCAATCGGTATAGCATTATCAGCCGGAACTTCACAAGCCACCACTTGAATCCCAGCTTCGTCTTTCGGAGGTGGCGTTGTGTTCTCCACTACTTGAATCTTCTCTATCTCTCTAATGGAGGGCTGGTGTGACTGCTTCCTTACTTGCACAGACGCTTTTACCGTTTCAACAATGGACCGAGAAGGGTGAATCTCTGAACCCAACTTACCCTTGTACGGTAAAGCTTTTGGACCACCCAACGCATAATGAGAAGGTTCCAACATTCTCCTTAATTCAATTCCAAAGGCTCTCCAACCTTGTTGTGCCTTGCCTGCAGGAATAATGATCGATCTTCTCATCCCGCCAACTTTTAACTCTATTACTAAAATATATTGCCCAAACGAGTTAGACCCCCGTTGCACTGTGTATGCGGTATCTCCTTCCCTTAGCGTGAAGAAATGTTTGGGGTTGACCCCAATCACCGTGTGTTCCAAGCTTTGCATTAACCAACGTGCCGCAGTCCTACCCATGTAAACTGATTGCATGAAGTACTTCCCCCGTTCAAAAATCTTAAGGGAGAAAAAGTTTCCCCCTTCCTCAACCACCAATTGAAACAACTTCGATTCAATAAAAAAACTGCGAAATCCACCCATATCGATCCAAAACAGAAATAAATTGGGAACAAATTTTCTGACTAATTTGAGGTAGCCGGGCCTCTCCTAGAATACTTCATAATTTTATTTTCAAAATTAACATAATAAACTCTTATAAATAGTCAATGTGTATGTTAATGCTTGATTTCCATATGAATGAAGTGTAAGGGGTTAAACTGTGGAGTAGAGAATGAGAGCCCCGCTAGAGTTCTTATTTTCTTCTTTATGCATATGTTCTCGTCTCTCTCTCAATTTTGTGTTTAACCGTACAATTTTGTTTTTCTTATTTTTCTACATATATTAAATATGCTTGCAGGCTTTGCCTTGGTGCATGGTCTGACCATGGTGAGAGGACCGGTGGTTTTTATGCATGTAATCGCTACGAAACAGCTAAGCAAGAAGGAGTGGTATACTAACATATTCCCTTTTTTTTCCCTTAAATTTTTTACTTCTTTGTAATATTTTATATAATATTTTGGCATTGTCTTTGAAGAGCACATTTAATCAATGTTTTAAGAATTTTCTACTCTTGCTTGCAGTATGATGAGGCTGAGAAGCGAAGGGAGATGGCCAAGAACTCCCTAGAGAGGTACACTCATTATTATGAAAGATGGGCAACCAACCAATCGGTATGTACTAATGTGTCAAAACTAAAGCAATATTGGCATGATTCATATCAGTTTGTTTGCAATTCTCGGTTTCTAAACTGGCTAGCAGCCAGAATATTGGAAATTTTATTTTCTAAATATGTGGCATTACATGCAATGGTGATTTACTGCTTAAATGCCTGTAATTATGAGAAAGAACAGATCTTAAGCTGGTAGTCATTGCCTTCACCTCGCGGGTCGAAAATCTATCTGCAAAGGGCTGTTGTCAGATATTATCAATTTTCAACATGGTGATGTTGGACTTCATACTTTTTTAGTGGCTTTGGATATAATCTTTTCATTGGAGTTAGCTAGTTTAAACCATAATAATTTTTTTTTTTCTTATTTTTAATTGGTAAAAAAGATACATGAGTTGAACCTTGTCTTCCTTTAGACTTTGTTTGAACGAGCAAATGCTACGGGTGTTTTTACTTTCAACTCTTTTCCTGATATGCTTGATTTTGGTAATTCTTTGCCCAATATGCCTGGGCGTTATATTTTTTTTACTTCGATGAAGTTTACTAATTAAAAAAACACACACTCATCCCAAAGTAAGTATTTTGCTTGTAATGGCAAGGGAGAAGATGTGTAGTCTTAGAATTGTACGTGACTAGGGTGTTTTGTTATGCAATTATTTGGAATACATATCGTTAATGCCCTAGAAATCATGAACATTTGATTGGTTGTTTGGAAAAATTCTTGAGATTTACAATTACGTAGAACATCTGACCTCCCATGAAATTTGGAATTGAGGCTTGGTTGTTGTTATCTCAATTCCCATGAAATTTGAGAATTAAGAAATGTCAATTCCTGCATATTAAATAACATAAATGCTAACTCTTAATAATTTTGACTCTTGTGAGATTAAACTCTTAAGTATTTAAATGTCTCAAGATTTGAAATTCTTATTAACCGGGTAGGGTCTGTGTACTTGAACCAAATTTGTTAATGCGGGTGTGTAGAGTTCTTAGAGCACCTAACTAATCCCCCTTAGGGGTGGCCCCAAGATGTTGTCTTGGAGACTTGAACCAAAGACCTCATGGATAATATTAGGCTTGATATATAATATTAGGCTTGAAAAACTATCGGACCAACCCCTTGGAGTTGCCCCTATACTTGAACTATTAATGTATCAATTTGGAGAGTTGTAAGGGAGGTTAAAAGGAACCATTGTCAGGAAGAAGGATTGAATTGCATCTATATCCAAAAAGTTCTTAGCTCGTGTATATATCTGATGTATCTTTCCCACATGTCTTTGAGATTGTTGAGATTGCATATGTATTATTTTGTATCAATATCTTTGTAATGTGAAAGATACTAACATTGTTTTGAAACCCGAACCTTTCAAAGAACTAAAAAAGGGAGAGGTTCAAGGTTTTTGAGATCGGAAAAGGATTCAACTGAGGTCAAATGATGACAAAATAAAAATTATTAATTCAATTTATATAATAAATATTATCTTTGATAAATATTATCTAACCCCTGTACACTCCCTATGTACTGTACACTCCCTATGTACTAGGATGTCCCTTTTTTATATTAATAAATCTTTTTACTTATTAAAGTACCTTTGGGCTAATCAATCAAGTTTTTACTTATCAAAGCTTGTCTTCCTTTAGACTTTGTTTGAACGGGCAAAATGCTTTAGGCTTTTATCAACTCTTGATTGATTAGCCCAAAGGGTATCTTTATGGAAATATAATTGCACTTTAGGCCTTATCAATAATTTATATCTCAAGACTCTAATATAAAATCAGTTGACCCTTTCAAGAAATATCCATAATGAATAAAATCATAATGAACTGCCATTTTGTAAATCACTATTTTATTCCTTGAGGCCTTAGTTTAATTTTTTAGTTATTCATATATTTTATGAAATCTAATTTCATTAAATGTAAACTTTAATAACTCCTTACTAAAGTGGGAGTTACTAAAGTGACCAAGCTCAACACCTGGAATAACCATTTCTCGTTAAACTTATCTGAAGGGAATATTCTGTGTCTCTATGGAAAGAGATTATGGATTCTATTGTGAGAATATGAGTTCCCTCAACATTTCGTGTGGTTACCACCTAACATATTGAGGTTTTGACCATTATATTAAATCACACTTCTAATATATCAAAGCAACTTACATTTCATAATTGGTTTACAATCCTAAGACAGTTATTAATAGTCTATGAAAATAGAAGTCGTGAGATTTATTATTTAGGATTTAAGTGAACACTGGTTCTTGTGTAGGGTGCCTGGTTTGAGTCCGCACACATTCATTTTTTCCAGAATTTTCCAAAAAACTGGATGGAGCTCCGGTTGGTTAACCTGATTGAACCAGCCAATCCAGTCCGGTTATGAAAACTATGGATACTAAGTACTAAAATTTTCAACAACATATTTTTCTTTTCTGGAAAAAAAAAAAAAAAAAAAAAAGAAAAAAGAAAAAAAAAAAACTATATTTGGGCTGGACTGGTAGATATAAATGTGATGTATGATGTATCCTTTCGATTAATCTTGTCTTAGTTTTCCTGAAGATTTATGTTTTAATTGGGGTTAAAAAATGAATCATACCTGAGATGTGAATGAGGGAGATGGCTTTGAAATTTGAATTGAGTCGAATGACACAAGGCATATGGGTTTGGAATGTGTGTTGAGCTGAGTAACTAAGATGTATCTGGCAAAATTATTTTGAGTTTGAGAGCATGGTAAAGCTTGATCAACTGGACTTCTATTGATACTGGAAATTCTCGTGTTCCCTATATTGATAATTTCTTTCCTTTCTCAAGTAGGGCATTGTTTATGGTACAATTGAAGCATGACTTATATATATGCAACATGCTGGTTAAAATATGGTTTGATATATAAATATATATATATATATATATATATATATATATATATATTGCTGTAGGACAAATTAGGGAATTTGTCTACGTGTTTTCGTGGTGGGTTTTTAGGTTTAGGAAAGGAGAATAAGTAGAGAGAAATTAGGGCTGTCCAGTTCTGTGTGAATAGTTGACATGAACAGTAACTTTAGAAAGAAAGAAGAAAAGAAGAAGAGGGAAGGAGTAAAAATCCAACAAAGGCTAATGTGCCTATTGCTCAAAACACTCAATTTTAGTAATTAACCCATTCTATCACCTTTGAAATCATTGAGCACAATACATATAAAGAATCTTTACTTGTACTAATAGTAATAGGATTCCTACCAGTATTAGGACTACAAGTTTGATTGGTAAAATAAAACCTAATAAATACTTAACTTGGACGCAAAGAAAAATAAACCTAAGATACTTAGAATACCTTAGAAGGATTCAACTCTCAAGTAAATTACCAAAGTACCCTTAATTTGTAGGAATTGCAGAAATTACAGATTTTCCCCTGAATATAAAATTGACCGTAAATTGTAAAATCAAAACCCAAATTAAATTGTTTTAACCTTAAAAGACTCATACGTAGACCATTTAAATGACATGACTTTCACTTCAATTGTACTTCACACGAGGACCTAATAAAATAAATCTTGAATAGGTGAATTTTGCTAGTAATAGCAAATTTTAGCATATTAATCTTCCATGACTTCAACAGTGATGATGTGGTATGGCCCTTTGGACCTACCCTTGACCTTACCCGTTAGAATTGTGTATGAGGTAGGGGTGGCAAATGGGTGGGCTTGGGTGGGTTTGGGCTGGGTCTAATTGGGTTGGGTATATAAAACCCATTTACCTATTAAAACCCATTTAACTAATTGCTTCTAACCCAAATCTAACCCAACCCACCCAATTACCCAATTATTAAAATTACTAAAATGCCATTAAAGTGAAAACCCAAAAATTTCTTGGATGCCGTTTTCCACTCTCTCTGGTCTCCATTCTTGGGATTAAAAAATTCCACATGAGTACATCCACATTAGCAATTACATTAAAAATCGAAATAAAAAAATATTTTCTTTTCTTTTCTATTTTCTCTCACTTTCTTGGCAGCCAAACACTCCTCAATCCTCTCCTCTCTTGATTCAACCTCTCTACCTCTCTCTTCCAAGTTCACCTCTTTCAACTCAAATCCCTTCAAACGCTCTCTCAATCGTTCCTCTTTCGCCTCGAAACCTCTCGACAACTCCTCAACCCGCTTCTCTCTCAGTTCAAGCTCTTCGAACCGCTTCTCTTTGGACTCGAGCCCTTGCACCTGTTCCTGGAGAAAACGACTTGCCGTATCGAAGTGGTCTTCCAGATCCTTCCATTGAAGCGAGAACAAAAGAAATGAAGACGAAGAACTGTGGATTTGCTTTAGTGTTTTCTGCAGAGTTTGCTTCTTCATCTCCGCTGCTTCCAATTCGGTCGAGATTTTCCCCATTACAAAAGGCGAAGAGTTGTGAAACTTGCAGGTTTGAATTTTCGTGCTTTTGATTTGCTAAATGTAGATCAGATTGCCATAGCGAAATGTGTTTGTTGTTCCTCATTGTTCGCTGTGAGAGCTAGAGAGAGAAAGAGAGAGAGCAAGCGAGAGGAGAGAGAGAAGTGTTTGGAGGCCGAGAAAATGAAGGAAAATGAAAACACAGAAACGTTTGAGTAAGTTTTTTTTATTTTTTATTTTTATGGAAAGGGCTGGGTTGATTTTGGCTATATTGTTTTTGGGTCAAATGGGTCCCAATGAGTTTTTAGTTAAAACCCAATAATCCTTGGGTCTACTTGGGCTGACGCCATTTAACCCAACTAATAATTAGGTGAGTTTGGGTTCAATTAGAGTGGGTGGGGGGCTTACTTTGTCACCCCTAGCATGAGGTAATTTAGGAGAATTAGTAGGGATTTGAACCTAGGATGTCTAGTTCTACAACTTATCCTAAGCCTTCCACTACTAGGCTGCACCTTGATGAGTGCACATACATGTATATAGCCATTTTTAATTCTTTAGCGGTAAAAGTGGCAAGCCTTTTACTTCTTACATCACCCATTACATATGTGCTATGTTCCTCACGATAAAATTTATTATTATCTTAAAATCAAAGGATGGTTTTCCTCTGTATAGGTACTTTGTAAAACTCTAGGGTAATAGTGAAAATCTGGACAGTGATTATTCTCTCAGCTCCCCTTGTCCCAAGATCTATGGATTAGGACAATCTGAGCTGTACATTCATTTGCACCTGGCATTAATACCTCACTCCATGTATGAATATTATCAAATTGACACGTCTATTTGGAAAGTTGAATCCATACTTTAGTAGATAGAGGAAAATATAATGAATTGCTTTTTCTTTGTATCACACCAGATAATTGGTACTTTTAGTGGCAATCTTTTTCTTAACAGGTCTATTGGGAAGTTGAATCTATACCTTAGTACCAAGAGGGAAATAAAATGAATTGCTTTTTCTTTGTATCACACTAGATAATGGGTTCTTTTTGGTGATCTATTGCCAAACTTGCATCAGTGATGGGTTGTAAGGAGTCTGGTACATTGAAAAACATGACTGGAATAGAGTTTACAATCACGATTTAGAAAGGAATAGAAACAGGAGAAAAAGCATTAGGTATGAGCATACATGTTAGCTCTCTTTTCTTTTATTTTCCCTGTAAATTATAAGTTAATGATTTTTCTTTCCTCATTGCAGTCTAGGCAAAAAGCGCTCGCAGACCTGCAGCAAATGCAAACTGTGCATGTAAGCTAAGCTACTTACCATCAGTTTGTTGGCTAGTAATGCTGGTGTGGTTGATCTATTGGGATTTCAATTAAAATAGATGGGTTTAATGTTGCACTAAAATAACTTTTTGTGTACAAAGCTTCTTTTCACTTTTTATTTAACTTGAAACCTTCCTAGAAGCGTGTCTTTCCTAACATCTGTGTGAAGATGTAATACTAATCATATGTTCTGATGTCTATGTGTTGGCAACTAATCATTGTAGGCTTGTTCTGAAATTCACAAATTCACATGTTAGCTCTCTCTCTCTCTCTCTCTCTCAAGGGGAAAAAAAAAACCTTTCTCAATTCTTAAAATACTCCCACATCCATATATATATATATATATATATATATAAAATTTCATTGATTGTGTCTGATTTATTTACAATATTTGAGCAAGTCCTGAACCCTGTGAATCTGCATGGTTGTGAAGCTTTCCCTTTCGTATGGGATTGCAGGAGAGGGTGGGTATTAGGGATTATAGCATCTATTTGCATTCTATAATTTTTTTGAACAGAGCTATAATTACATGTGATGATCGATCTTTGCTTTTGTTACTTATGTAACATGTCGGGAGGGTTAACAACAGTTTTCTTTCAGTAAATCTTAGCTTCTCTAAGTCGTCAAGAGTGCTTATATCCGTGTTTTTTTGTAGCTTGAGAAGCTAAGCGACATACAGTGCCAACCTGAGTCACAGTTAAAGTTCATAACAGAGGCCTGGCTACAGGTAAATCTTTAGTTCTTGCATTTCATGATAGAAGTTATATTTCTTTTTCTCAACAAAATATGCTGTGTACGCAGATAGTTGAATGTCGGCGAGTTCTGAAATGGACATATGCCTATGGATATTACTTATCCGAGCATGAACATGCTAAGAGACAGTTCTTTGAGTACTTGCAAGGTTTGTATTTCGTCCAGCTGGAAGCTGACATTGTATCTCATCTTGCTTTGTTCCATTACAATCTATTTGTCATGCAGGTGAAGCCGAATCTGGGTTGGAGCGACTTCATCAATGTGCAGAGAAGGAGCTACAAGTTTACCTCAATGCAGAAGGCCCATCAAAGGATTTCAATGAGTTCCGCACAAAACTAGCTGGATTGACCAGGTTTCTTATCTGGATAATTGGGCTAGACCAAAAGATAACTTAATTCAGGATTATCTAGAATTTGAGAGTATTAGAACCATTTTTCTTATTTAATTTGAGAACTTAGTAGGGTTATTAGTGGTGTTAGATAAGCTCTCACACTTTTTATTTTGTTTACGAAAATCAACTTTGATTATGCTGCCTTGCCTTGTGGTAAAGCCACTTCAGTGTTGTATTTTTGGGCCTAGTTTCTAAACTTGTCCTCTCATGCTAATTTGCTTTCATGTTGAAGGCCAACCTTCTGAAAAGAAATTTGAAGTCCTTAATTGATTAGAAGCTTCATTTCTTTATGTTTTTTTACCTATTCTTTATTGTTTAAGACAGACTTATAGGGGGGCTTTTTCTGTTACTCATTGTCTTGTATTTTAATGTCAACAGTGTGACTCGAAACTACTTTGAGAATTTAGTCCGCGCTTTGGAGAACGGACTGTCAGATGTGGACTCTCATGCTGCCTGCAGCAGGACAACAAGCTCAAAAAGCTTAGGAGGTGGGAGTAGTAAGGGGAGAGGTGGTAGGGGCAAGGGTACAGCATCCAAATCAAGTAGCTCCAGTAGAAATATTGACGACTCAAGCCATTGGTCCTGTGAACATTGCACATTTGCAAATGTCAAGTCGGCCACCATCTGCCAGATGTGCCACCAACGCCGGTGAACCTTATGTCCTTTGCAAATTGAAGCACCTGGATGCGGAGATTTTGGTTCTGTTTCCTGGGCTGGTTGGCTGTGATGGTGAACTGGCCAGGTCGAACGTGATGGAGAGTTTTCCATCAATCATCTCCAAAATTATGAACACGAGGAGAGAGCATAATGGAAATAGGGGCGGGATGGGAGTAGAAGTAACTGTACTTTGTATGTCTTGTGTTATTGGATTGAGCTGTATATAGTTCATGATGTTAATTTGCTGTTTTTGCCTAACTTATAGTGGGGGCCGCATCAGGATCCCTGAAAATGCATTTGTCTGTAATTTTAGTTGTAGCAGGCTGGAAGCCTCTCCACTTCTGTTGTAAGAATGAACTAGTTGGGGACAATAAGCTGCATTGGCCCCAGTATGAATAGAATAAAAATTTGATGTACTATTTTTCTACGGTCAGATCCCATTGAGTACATCCCCATATTATACTTTCTGCCCCCTCAGGTGGTGCCGTTGACCCTCCTGAGTCCTGATGGCAATACATCAGTCATGGTCTTGCAAGGCCCACTTGGATTTTGCTTTCGAGATGGATTGCCATTGTATTTTTCAGTTCTTTTTCATCATTCTTATATGCCCCAGAAAGATTTGGAAGAATTTACAGTACAATATGCCTGGAGAACTAACATAGTGAATATGTAATGAAACACAGAAAGATTTACATAGGAAAAATGTGTAAGAAATACCATGAGTTGGTTTCAATAGCCTAGTATCTCTCCATTTTTTTTTAATTGCGGTTTCCTTAAAAGTCAATTCTCACTTCCCATTTATTTTTATTTTTTTCAATTCTCACGTGTTTTTATTTTATTTTTCCTAAATCTCTTCTTTCCTATTTGGAAAGTTTGTTTTCTATTTGAATTCAAATACTCTCAATTTAAAAATATATTTTATGTTTTATATTTAAACTTAAGTATTCTCAATTATATTCGGTTACTCCTTCCTTTCTTTTATTTTATTTTTGTTTTGTTAAACTCAAATACTCAATTATATTCCGTTACTTTTCCCTTTCTTTATTTTGTCTTCTTTTTTTTAAGGGGAACTATGTCGGGTTACTTTAAAGAAAAGAAAGAAAGAAAATATCGAAATAAATAATAAAAATTATACTGTCAAAATCGCAGTTTTTTCAAATCTCAAACTTATCACTCTTTGATAACAGTTTTTTTATATTTCAATTTAAAAAACGAAAGCAATAACACCCAAAACATTATCCAACACTTCTTTTTATTTGTCTAGTGTTTTCCATTCATCTCAATTTTTTGATTACGGTACAACCAAAAAAAGTAGACTTAGAGTTGTCATTTAACGATGTCATTTCAAAATTTTTTTTTTTTTGGTTGCAGTTGTTAGTGCAAAATGAGCAAGATGTTTGAAACTCATGGCCCACTTGGCATGGAAAGGTGGAATCACGGATTTAGCAAAAACTAATATACTAATTAAAAAGGCTAAAAAAAGAAGAAAAAATGTACCTACCAAAAATCATTATGAACCAACCTTGGAACCGTTATCTTCTCTGTGAGAGAGCGCCAATTTGCTGCGTGTAGGTGGAATTCTTTTCAAAATTGAATAGTACTAAAAGAAAAGAAGTGTATATATATAACCGAGAGAGAGTCAGACGTTTTCTTTTGTTGGGTTTAGAGATGCGTATTGTATTCAATAAATAAGGGATAATTAATGAGATACTTGTAAGAATGTTAGCATTAATAAGGGTCTTTTTTTTTACCGTTAGATGTACTTAAATCTAATAGCTTAAAAAAGGTGTAACTCTAAAGAGTTATACACTAGGTGTAACTTAAACCCAAAATGTATACTTGCCTTAAAATAGTCTATTGTGAGTACAAATCGCATTAAAGCTTCACCATTGTTCCACCTCCGCCATTGTGAGTACTCTGTTTCTATTTTTCCTTTCTTTTTTTGTTGTGAGCGCTTTTTTTTTTTTTTTTTTTTTGGAACACAGTAAATGGTTTACAAAGAATCATGTGGCAATACAGATTTGTTAGAACTCAAAATACATAGTCAATATAAAACCATTGTATGAGTAGGAAATTTAGAGAAACTTACACTATGACTTACATCGTTGGTAGTTGCCTAGTTACATCCCCAAGTTGTGAGTGCTCTATAAAAACAAACTTACACTGTTGAATAGTTGAAGAAATTGAAAAACAAAAGACATCACTGAAGCTAGACATGAACATGTTAATTCTTTTTTCTTTTGCGAGAAAGAGACATGAACTTTTTTTTTTTTTTTTGCTGAATAGACATGAACTTATATAGGTGGCCGATAATGATATAATAATGGACAAACAACAATTTGCCAACCAATTAATAATTTTGATGATGCAATTGCTCTGGAGCAATTTAATAAAAAAAAAAAAAAAAACTATCTGGTATAAATATCTCATTTTCATGTTCCAAATCTGTAATTAGACTGATGGAATATATATATGATATATATATATATATATATATATATATATATTTAATTTAAAAAATCTCATGTTTTCAAGGTTGAAATTGAATTAAGTGTCAATTTGAGTGTTTGGTTATGATTATGTACATTTTTATATCTTTGTCATATTTACAACTTCAAGTCAATTTGAGTGTTTGATTATGATTATGTACATTTTTATATCTTTGTCATTTTAAACATTTTTATTTGTGTTCATTATTTGTATTGGTTCTTATAGTCACTAAATTGCAAATGGAATGTGAAGAGTTATATGATGCCTCAAATAATTCGAGACCATCAAAGCAAGAGTTACCGCTAGAAGATTTTGATGATTGTGAGTTGAAATCCAAGCCATATGTCAGAATGCAATTTGACTCCCTTGATGGTGTTGAAACTTTTTACAAAGAATTTGCCAAAAAAGAAGGTTTTAGAATCCGTATCTGTACAAGGAAAAAAGCAATCAGAAGTGATAATGTAACAAGTCATATTTATGTATGTTGTAGTGAAGGGCAGCACAAAACAAAAAATGCATTAGACAGTGGTTTGAGCAGAGATGATGAAAACAAGGCTCTTAGAAGTTGCTCAAGTCTTAGAACTGGATGTGAAGCAATGCTTAGGGTCATGAAGAATAATAAGTTGTAGAAATGGGTTGTGAAGGGATTTGACAACAACCACAATCATAGTATTATTAGTCCAAAAAGTGTGCCATACCTCCGATGCCACAAAAAAATGTCTATTGCTACTAAGAGTCTAGTTGAAAAATTTGGTGAAGAAGGTCTTCCAATAGGAAAAGTTGCCATGATGTTCAATGTAGGTGACCAGACATTTACAAGTAGAGATTGTTGGAATCACTTGAGAGATGTGAGGGGGAAAAATCTAGATGTTGGAGATGCCTCAGCTATCCTTAATTATTGCCAAAAACAACAAGCTCAAAACTCCAATTTCTTTTATGCAATTCAATGTGATGATGTTGGCCATATGGTTAATTTTTTTTGGGTGGATGCGCAATCAAGAATGGCTTATCAATACTTTGGGGACGTAGTGACATTTGACACAACTTACAAAACAAACAAGTATGATATGCCATTTGCTCCTTTTACACAGTGAAACCATCATTGTCAATCAATTTTATTTGGTTGTGCATTGTTGCAAGACGAGACAAAACAAAATTTCGTGTGGCTGTTTGAAATTTGGCTTCAAGCAATGTGGGGGAAGGAACCAAAATCTATTATTACGGATCCAGATTTTGCCATAGGCGCAGCTATTGCAAAGGTATTCCCAAGAACTCGTCATCGCCTTTGTCTTTGGCATATTAAGAAGAATTTTCCAGAGAAACTTTCCCATATATATCATAAGAAGTCAATATTCAAACGTGAGTTGCAGCGATGCATATGTGAGTTACCTAGTGTGGAAAAATTTGAGTAGGCTTGGAAGAGCCTAATATTGACTTATGGCTTGGAGAGAAATGAATAGCTTGAAGGATTATATAATATTCGAGAGTCATGGTTACCGGTTTACAATAGAAATACTTTCTTTGCAGGAATGAACACTACCCAGAGAAGTGAAAGCATAAATGCATTCTTTGACTCCTTTGTTAACTCAAGAACTACATTAAAGGATTTTGTGGTCAAATTTGCAAAGGCAGTGGATAGTCGTTATAAGAAAGAAAGGAAGACTTTGATTTAAGACATAAAACACCTTCTTTGGTAATTGGCTAAAAAATAGAGCATCAAACTGCTTCTATATACATGAGAACCATATTTAGCAAGTTCCAAAAAGAATTGGAGAGTAATTATCACTTTACAAAGGAAAAGGTTGAGAAAAATGGAACTTTTTATAGGTACAAAGTAACAAGTTCCTTTGATCCAGATGATGCATTTATTGTGAAGTTGAATATGGAATCAAAAGTTTGTGAATGTGACTGCGAACTTTTTGAGTTTATGGGAATTGTTTGTACGCACATGTTATTAATCTTCCATGTTAAAAATATTTTTCAGATTCCTAGCCACTACATCCTACAACGTTGGACAAAAGAAGCAAATAAAGAACTCAAAAGTGTAGAATATAGATCAAGCTTTGAGGATGAGCATCATATGTCAAGAGCCTTACGAAGCATCCATGTTTGTCAACGTGTTAGTCAATTGTCTTACCTTGCTGAAAAATCTGAAGATATATATAAAATGATAATCTCAGACTTAGACCACACCCTTAAGAAAGCTTTTGGAATGGAAAATGAACTGCTAGAAGATAAGGAAGATGATGAAATGGATATGCATCACAAGAGTGGTGAATCAACTGACATTGTTGAAGTAGAAGACTGCTCTGTCATTGTTCCTTTGAATATAAAAGATCCACATGTATCACAAACCAAAGGTCGAAATAAAAGTACTGAGAAACAGGGTCTTGGTGGGAGAATTAAAGGTGGGCTTGAAATATCCTTAGCTCGTGCAATGACAAAAAGACGATCTTATCAACTTTGTGAAGATTATGGTCATAGTTGTCATACTTGTAAAAAATATAATGGCAAAGGAAGTGATTACCAAGATGAAGAAAACATTACAGAGGTTGATGACAATGATATTAATGATTTAGCATAAAGTGAGTTCTTTCATTACATTTTTCGAGTCTTTTTTTTTTTTTGAAGAATTTTTTATTGTAATAATATATATCTAATGTTTCAAATTTACTTATACATTTTTTTGTTCTCCTGTAGGTACATGTGGCTGAAGAGAATCGCAAAATGATCATTCCTTGGTGGAATTTATATATATATATATATATATTGAGTCCAAGTAGCTGAAGGAACTATGTTTAAGGACCTATGTTGTTAATCATGATGAAATAGTTTTATTTGGTTTTATGTTTTTTTTTTTAAGGACCTATGTTGGAATACTGTTTTTGCTTCAATTTAATGTCACTAACAATGTGTTTGTAAGGACCTATGTTGGAATACTGTTTGTAAGGATGAAATAGTTTTTTTTTTTTTTTTTCATCAGATTTTCTACTGCTCACCTCTTGTTTTGAGGAGGTACCTGCAGCTCTATGTTTGCTTTTTTAATAACAGTTTCTTGGGGATGATCTACCTTTGTTTGTGGTTCTAAATAACAGGTAGTATAGTTGCTTTAAGTTACTACATTAGTGGTTCTGCACTGTTTATAGCACTTTACTGCACTGTTCTGTTTACTACACTGCATTAGTATAGCTGCACTGCACTGCACTTTACTACCTCTGAATCCTCTTATGTTAGGAAATGCTACTTGAAGTTACAATTTAATATTTGCAATTTAATATATGCTTGTTATAGAAGTTACAATTGCTAATTCAGCAATTTTCTCGGTACAATAGTGTGTAAATTCCAAGAATCTATGTCAAGTTATGTTTTATAAGTAATAGGCAACTTTTATTGATAAAAGTAGAGGCATAAGCATCCATGATGTATACAAAAGAATTCCCGAATACAATCAAAGGTAGTCAATGAAGTCCATACAAGAAGAATAAAAACACTCTTGAATCCAGTGGACCAATCTTATAGAGATCATAGAAAGACCTCAGCTCACCTACTCAAGTTGGCATCTCAACAATCCTAAAATTTCAATGATTTCTCTAGTAAAATTGCTTTGTGTTGTCCAAAGACTCGAAACAATTGTTTCTAACAAAAATACACATCAGCCACTTTTCAAGTTTTCACCTATTTAACTCCAGTTGTTTAATTAATTTAGAATGAAAACTTGTTCAGTGTCAATAAAAAGTTGGGTCTAATGCCTCTTTTTTGGTAAACTGTTTGGTTTGGTGTCATTGTGATGCAAGAGAGAAGCTCGAATGGACTTTGATTCAAATTTTAATGTAGTATCCTTAGGAACTCAGCACTAAATTAGATTTCTTGATGAGATTTTGAAGAATTCTTGAATAGGGTTTGATATTTAAGGATTTAGGTGAATAAAAGATTGGATCTTGAAAATGTTTGATGACTGCTTGGCATTAAAAAAGTAAGTAGAGTGTGAAATAAAGAAAGATAAGCAATAGGAAATCACACCTAGGTTTAAATACAAGACTTGCATCAATCACTGTCTTTAGCAATTTTTCTATTGGTGTAATTGCAGGGAAAAGCAAAGCCAAATCAAGGGTCTGAACAAGATGTTACCAAAAAGTATCTCCTAGAAATTGCTTTTGAGATCAACTACTTCCTACTTGATAGACTTTATCCACTTACTGTGGGTGTGTGTGCTTCATAATTTGAATTTGATGAGAGAGAGAGAGAGAGAGAGAAATTCATTGGCTTAACTGCCTTTACAATTTCATAAAGAAAGTTTTCTTAATCTTGATGCACTTCTTGCCTACATCAGGTATTAATGATTTACTACAAATGTGTGCTATGATGATGACGAAAAATCACCAATTAGTCACACGGTCCTCACGTGCTAGAAACAACACCTGCACAACGCAAAAAGAGAAGACCTAACAGAGTGCATCGGTGTGGTGCCTGCCAACTACCCTCCGAACGTTAAGTTAAAACTTTACACAACTCTAAAGTGCCAGAGCTGGGATGAATTATGCGTATCTTGTATTCTGAGGGTTCATGGGTTTTTATAGTAGAGTTGGCCTCCGATTCTTGCGCATGGAGATCTTCTTTATAGGGAAGATCTTCATTAATGGGCGTATATTACGAAATTATTCTCAGTTAATAATCTCTTTGCATTAGGACTCTATGAGTTAGAGTTAATCGTGAGACGTAAGTTATTTCCATTTAGGAGTCATTGGAGATGGATCAAGAAAGGTGGATGTCACGTGACCCAGGATCCGTCCGCTATCATCCTACCATTCTAACGGCGTCATGTCTATTCAAATGGATCCGTCATCCACGTCTTTTGATTCTCTTCAGTTGCCCCCCCACTCCATGGATCCGTTACCTATTTAATGCGGACCCATGGAGTGATAGTTTGCCTTTATTCTTAAGAAGCGTGTTTTGATTAACAGGCTACCATAAAGTCATTAATGCGACAGGGACACGTGGCAGATTTTGATTGACTGTTTACTTGGATCGAGGCGTCCCTTCATCTTCCATGCCATTCCCTCTATATATATGCTGTCTATCCCTTTCATTTTTACGTTTTGGAAAAAATTCGGCTGATCAGATCGCAACCATCCACTCTACTCGATCTCTCGCCTCAACAAATTGATATTACTGTTCTCCACAACCTTTCCGTTGCTATTCTTGTACCGTCAAGCTGTAAGTATCCGTTTCTTTATGTTTTATTATTTTAGTTTGTCCTCTGTCATTATAGACCTAGAGTCTTAGGATTTTTACCCGTCACTTGTAGGTGTCAAATGTCTAGTGAGACATCCAGCGGTCAATCGTTTGTCTGCGGTGGAGCGGGCTATGATGAGGTGTTCCCGTTAAGTTAAGCAGACCTTGGCACCTCCTCCGAGGGAAGGGAACCGTCAGCCAGCTCTCCTTCGGATATGGAAGATGAGGTGTAGGGTGAGGACGGTTCAAAGTATGACTCTAATGATGATTTGGATGGTGTTGATCCTCCTATCCAATCCATCATAGGTCTAGATGGCTTTAGGGAATTTATATTACTCCCTTTATGGACGGTCAATGATTTCATATCCTCCATCAAACAAAATCACTTCAACACTCTTAGGGAGAAGTACCAAATACTTGACAACATACCCATCTGTCTACCCTTCAAGTCTGAGAAGTGTTATTACAAGGGCCTTGAAGACTTCGGGGTATATGAGCATATGCTGAAAGCGGGCCTGCGATTCCCTCGAGTGCCTTACACCATCGTCTTCTCCAATACCAAGGATTGGCCGTCGCCCAAATTTCACCAAACGCCTAGAGGGTTTTCTGGGTGTCAAAGTCTTATATGGTGTAATGTCCAATGGTGCGCGACGGTTGACGGTGGAGTTCTTACATTATTATCATCCGTGCGAGATTGCCCAATCAAGGGGCATGTATAGCTTCCTGCCAAGGAGTCCGTTGCTTAGGTTAGTGTGTGAGACCCCGGATTCTAATAGGAATTGGAAGGGTCGATATTTTTTCCTCCAAGGGGACAATTGGATGTGTCACCCTAATGACCAAGAGTTTATGCACGTAGATAAGACCTGGGGCATAATGCCTCAGTTCGGTATGTGTCCGTCTTCCTTAGCTTATCAGTATAATATGTTGAAGTTATTCTGACCGTTCCCTTTTGTAGCTCAGGACCGTCTGCCAGTTACTACCGACCAGTTCAGTTTTTTGGAAAAAATCTTCCAAACCACCAGGCTGTCGGAGAGAATGTGGATCAAGCTAGTAACTTTGGACACTTTACATTGATATTGTGACGAACTTGAGCCTACTAACATTGCCCGTTAGTACGATAATCGAATTCGTCGTCGTAAGTCCTTTGCCCATTGTTCATTTTTATTATTAGTTACCATATTCTTATCTGTCCACTTTTGTGCAGAAATGGAAGAAGTTAAGAGAAGGGCTTACATCAAGCAGTAGGCTGCTGCCAAGAAAAAATTAGAGGGGAACCTTCCCTCTAAGACAGGCTCAACCCATCTGTCCACAAAGAGGCAACCGTCTGAGAAAGTAGATCGTCACGCCAAAAAGCAGAAGGTGGTGATGGGACTGGCTGCCGGTCAAGCTTCCGGCATGTTTAAGTTACCCCCAAGTTGGGCTTAGGCAAGGGTAAGGGTCTGATGGTTAACCCAGACCCCGTTAAGGAGAAACCTCCCGTCCTTCTTCGAGAAGATTCCTAGTATGCCCTTAACCAAGTCACTTCCATTATCAAGGATGAGGACTATAAGGACCTAGGCAATCATGCTACAGAAGCAATGGGGGAGACGGCACTGTTCAGCCTTACACAGGTTTGTATTCGTCACTATATGCTCCATCGTATTTTTATCAATTCATACTTACTCTTTGATTTGGTATAGGGGGTCCTAATGGCGAAGGGATTAATGGATCGATGCCTAGAGTTACTGAGGGAAACCTAGAAAGAAAAAGAGGATAGTCTCTGTCAGGCAAAAGTTGAGGCTGTTCGGGAATACCGAGACTCTGATGCCCTTTTGAGTGAATTGGGTACCTCCTTTGCCGATGGTTTTAATGATTGTCTCCGTCAAGTTAAAGCTTCTTTTCCTGACTTGAACCTTGCACACATCACCATCGATCTTGAGGGCCAGACTCTTGCTCAACCCGTTGACACTGAGGGGACAGACGAGCTCTTTGGCAAAGACCTCAGTGACAGTGAGGTTTAAAAGGATGACACCATGAGGTCCATCGAGGGTGTCGCCTATCAACCCCATTACCCTAGAGTAGTAGCAAATATATATTTTTATTTTTATTTAATTTGGATTTGTATGGGAGAACAATTTATTGAACTCCTTTCAACTATTGCCTTTTGTAGGCTTTTTGTAAATGTTTATTGTATTTTGACTACATTTTTCAATGCACTTCTGTCTATGAAGTATTATCCTTACCTGTCCATTTTGTGGACCAGATGAATTTTATTCTATATGGGATAACCTGTCTTGTCAAGGATGATCCGTCCAAGAATCAGATTACAAAATTAATAACCCTTTTGATGATCCATCTAGTATGCAGACTGCTAAAATCATTCATGGGTTGATCTGTCTAGTATGGGAATAGCTTTAGTTAAATAGCTCTAACCCGTCCTTTCATGGACTTGGCATTAATTAATGAATCTGTCCATTTCATAGATTCACAATTACAGTTCAATCATTTAACCCGTCCATATGGTGTTAAACATGCGTGGCCGTCCTCTTAAGGACTTTTCTTTAAGCATGCATGGCCGTTGAGCCCATCATCCTATTGGATGAAACCGTCCACTTATGTGGTATTGTCGAACCGTCATTTCCGTCCACTTCTTTAGAATTTGTAGTTGTAACTTTTTGTCCATTTTTATGGATCATCAATTCATAGACTGGATAAATTTCATCCTTCATAAGATGATCCGTCAACTTTATGGAATGGATAAATGTCATCCTTTATAGGATGATTCGTCCACTTTATGGACTGGATAAATTTCATCCTTCATAGGATGAACCGTCCGCTTTATGGACTGGATAAATTTCATCCTTCGTAGGATGAACCGTCACTTTATGGACTGGATAAATTTCATCCTTCGTAGGATGATCCGTCCACTTTATGGACTGGATAAATTTCATCCTTCATAGGATGATCCATCCATTTGATGGACTTGATGAATTTCATCCTTCCTAGGACGATTCGTCCAATTTATGGACCCAGTAGATGAATCTCAGCTAAAAACATTCAATGTGTTGTGAATAAAACTCTTATATTATGATGGATAAGTAGAATATTATTCATAAAAAACAAGAAAATTGCCATTTGGGCACAAGTATTTGTACAAAATAAAAACTAAAACTGTTGAAAAAATAAACTGGAAATGAGTGTGATGTCATCGTCTACTGGTAATACTTCTTCAGGTGCTCTATGTTCCATGGGTGATTCAACTTTTGCCCTTCCAGTGTCTCCAGGTAGTACGTTCCTTTCCTATGCCATGAGGTGATCCTATGTAGTACTTCCCAGTTACGTTCTAGCTTTCCCTAGGAGGCATCTTTTGTAGTGTCGGTTACTTTCCTTAAAACAAGATCTCCAACCTAGAAGTCCTTGTGCCTGACCTTAGAGTTGTAATGCTTCGCCATGAGGTTCTGGTACCATGCTAATCTTTGCTAGGCCATTGCTCTGACTTTGTCCACCAGATCAAGTTGTAAGCGCATGGCTTTATCATTCTTGCTCTCGTCGTGGCTCCCAACCCGGTTGCTCGTAAGCCTTACTTCTGCTGGGATGACTGCCTCGCTACCATATGTCACTAGAAACGGTGTCTCCCTTATTGGTGTCCTTGCCGTTGTCCTGTATGCCCATAAAACACTCGGTAATTCCTCTGGCCATATTCCCTTTACCCCCTAGAGCCAAGTCTTGATGATTTTGAGCAAGGATCGGTTTGTGACTTCAACTTGTCCGTTGGCCTGTGGGTGGGCGGGTGACTAGTAGTGGTTCTTGATCCCTAGTTCGGAACAGAAATCTCGAAATGTGTCGTTGTTGAATTGCTTTCCGTTGTCTGAGACAAGCACCCTTGGTATACCATATCAACAAATAAGATTTCACCATACAAAACTTCGGATATTCCTCTCTGTGATAGTGACCAAAGCCTCTGCTTCCACCCATTTAATGAAGTAGTCGATGCCAACTATTAGGAACTTTAGCTGCCTTATCGCTGTTAGGAAGGGGCCTGTGATATCTAACCCTTATTGCGCGAACATCCATGGGGCCGTCATAGGAGTGAGCTCTTTTGTTGGTTGCCTTATGAGATTGACAAACCATTGGCACTTGTCGTAGGCTCTAACATATGCGTCGGTATCCTTTTGCGTTGTTGGCTAGTAATATCTTGCCTGGAGTAGCTTATGCACCAAGGACCTCGATCTAGAGTGATTTCCACAGATTCCTTCATGAACCTCCCTCATAATGTAGTTTGATTCTTCAGAGGCGAGGCACCTCAAGTAGGGTTGGGAGAAACCCCTCTTGTATAGAATGTCTTTAATCAAGATGAATCGGCCAGCTTTAACCTTTAACTTCCTTACGGCTTCCTTGTCATCTGGTAGCTCGTCGTTCTTTAGGTAGGCGGCTATCGGGGTCATCCAACAGTGTTCATTGCTTACCTCCTACATGTCAGTGCTGTCTATTACTGATGAGAGTTAAACGAAGGATAACACCTAGTCGAGGACGATCATAGGTTTTGCTGAAGCTGCTTTTGCAAGCAGGTCGGCAACTTGGTTCTCCTCCCTTGGGATTTGAACCAACTTGGTTTGGAGGTTACTTATACAACCCTTCACCTTCTAGAGAAACTTCTTCATTCTTTCATTTTTGCACTCATAACTGCCATTAACCTGACTGGTTACAATTTGAGAATCGGAGTATACGATCACACTCTTAGCTCCGGCTGCTATTGCAAGGTCTAGTCCTGCTATCAAGGCTTTGTACTCTGCTTCATTATTGGTTGTGGAAAAGTCCAGATGGATCATGCACTCGACCTTATCTCCTTCCGGGGTGTGGAGTACCATGCCGGCCCCACCTGCATGCCTATTAGAGGATCCGTCTACGTGGATGCTACACATGGGAACTTCATTTGCCCCTTGGTCTTCCATTTGAGTGAACTTAGCGATGAAGTCAGCTACTACCTGTCCCTTCACAGCAGTTCATGGTTGGTACTGTATGTCGAACTCACTTAGCTCGACTGTCCATAATGCCATTCATCCTGCAGCTTTGGGGATACTCATAGCTTTCAGTAGTGGCTTATCTATCAGGACAATTATGGTATGTGCTTGGAAGTAGGGCTTGAGCTTTCGTGCCTCGATCACTAGTGCAAAGGCTAGCTTTTCCATTTAGGGGTACCTTTCTTCTGCTCCTCTAAGAGCTTGACTTATAAAATTACGGGCTTTTGCACCTTATCCTCTTCTCTAACAAGAGCCGCACTGACAGTTACAGGCGAGACAGCTAGGTATAGAAACAACTCTTCCCATAGCTTGGACGGGCTGAGTAACGACGGAGAAGAGAGGTACGCCTTCAAATTTTCAAACGTTTGTTGGCATTCGTCCGTCCATTCAAAATATCTCCTTAGTGTATGGAAGAAAGGGAGACATTTATCCGTCTCCCTTGATACAAACCTATTTAGGGCTGCTATTTTGCCATTTAAGTTTTGTACTTGTTTTACTATCTTTGGCGGAGCCAATTCCATGATCACCTTCACTTTCTCCAGGATACCATAAATCCCAAAAATTTCCTGCCGTTACCCCAAACACGCATTTGTTCGGATTTAATTGCATGTTGTAAGACCGAAGAGTGTCGAAGGTCTCTTGGAGGTCGCTTAAATGGTCGGACTCTTGGATACTTTTCACCAGCATGTCGTCTACGTAAACTTGCACATTTCTTCCAATCTGGTGTGCGAACATCCTGTTCATCAATCTCTAATACATGGCTCTTGCATTTTTTAGTCCAAAGGAATTACTTTGTAGCAAAATAGCCTCTGGCTTGTAACAAACGAAGTCTTCTCCTGGTCAGCTTTGTCCAACTTGATCTGGTTGTAATCGAAGATCGCATCCATGAAGCTTAAAAGTTCATGTCTTACGATTGAGTCTACCGATGTGTCAATACGTGGGAGTGGGTAACTGTCCTTAGGGCAGGACCTATTTAGATCCATGAAATCTATGCGCATTCTCCACTTTTCATTGGCTTTTTTAACCATCATTACGTTTGCCAACCAATCTGGATAGTATACTTCACATATAAAATCTGCTTCCTGTAACTTCTGCACTTCCTCGGCTATGGCTTTGTCTCGTTCCGGGGCGAACACTCGCTTTTTCTGTCTGACGGGAAAGAATGAGGGTGATACATTCAACCTGTGGACTACAACTGATGGGTCGATTCCTGGCATATCCTCATGATTCCAAGCAAACACATCTTGGTTTTTCCTAAGGAACGTCGCGAGTGCTTGCCGTACTGACTGGCTAGCCAAAGTACATAATCTTGTAGTCTGCTTGGGCCTAGAATCATTGAGGGGTACTTCTTCCAACTCTTCCACCGGTTCTGCTATTGTTTGCTGTTTTTCTATGCTTATGGTTTTTCGGTGATCGTCCATCTCCATCATTGTGATATAGCACTCGTTCGCGGCAATTTGATTTCTATGCAACTCTTCTATTCCATACTCGGTTTGGAACTTGATCATTAAATGGTATGTCGAGGTCACAGCCTTCCATGAATTGAGAGTGGGTTGTCCGAGAATAGCATTGTAGGCAGATAAGCAACCGACTACAAGGAACATCACATCCTTAGTGATCTTCTGGGGGTAATCACCCACCATCACAAACAATATGACAACACTAAAGGGGTAGACCCTTGTCCCTCTAAAGCCGATGAGTGGAGCATTCGTTGGAACCAATTGCTCTTTACCAATCCCCATCTGTTGGAATGCAGGGTAATAGAGGATATCGGCCGAGCTTCCGTTGTCAACCAAAACTCGGTGCATATTGTAGTCTACCGCTCGTATACTGATGACAAATGCGTCCTCATACTCGTGCATCCTCCTCCGAAAACTCGACGACTGGGTTATCAATCCGTGCCATCTTCGATACAGAACCCGTCATCTGGACACTCTAAACCATCCTTAGATATGTTTTACAGGCCTTTTTGGACAACCCCGCAATCGCTGTGTCCCCAACAATCATTCTTATGTCTCCTATCGGTGGTCTTGGGCGCTTGTTTTCCAGTCGGGGAGCCAGGTCTTATGGTGGATCCATCTTTTCCTTGCTGACAAACCTTTGCAGCTTTCCTTGCCTGATAAGAGCTTCAATCTGTTGCTTTAAGTCATAGCATCTAGACGTATCGTGGCCGTGATCACGCTAGAAACGACAATATTTATCCCTTGACGTTTTGTTTGGATCTCTTTTCAGCTTGTTGGGAAAAGTTAGGGCTCTTTCATTCTTAATTTGCATTAGCACTTGATCGATCGGGGCAGTCAGCGGGGTGAAGCTTATGAATTTCCCTGTAGGTGGCTTGGAACGTCTGTCATCCTGTCATTCTCCAGCCCTAGCCATTTTTCGTCCTCTGTCCAGCCGCACATCTTCTTGTCTCTCCCTTTTTCTAGGCTTCTCTTCTCGGGCCAATAATGCGTCTTCCGTGTTCATGTATTTGGTCGTTCTGTAAAGCATCTCTGACATGTTTTTAGGGTCATTCTTGTATATAGAAAACAAGAACTTACCCTTCCGTAACCCATTGGTGAACGTTGCCACGAGTATTTTGTTGTCTGCTTCGTCGATTGAGAGAGCCTCCTTGTTAAAAAAAGCTATGTAAGATCTTAGCGTCTTGTCTTCCCGCTGCCTAATGTTCATCAAGCATGTGGTAGACTTCTTATATTTGTGACCCTCGATGAAGTATGAGGCAAATTGGGAGCTTAACTCCTTGAAAAAGCCAATGGAATTGGGTGTCAGTTTGCTGAACCAGATCCTTGTAGGTCCCTTCAACATAGTAGGGAAGGCCTTGCACATAATCTCGTCTGTCACCCCTTGAAGATGCATTAAGGTTTTGAAGGATTTCAAGTGATTTAAAGGGTCCTTAGACCCGTCATAACTCTCTACTTGCGGCATGCGAAATTTCGGGGGAAGAGGGAACAAACTGACGGACGTCATGAAAAGCGAATCGGTTTGTTGGACCAGGTCATCGAGGTTGCTGGCTACCCGTCCCCTAAGGGAGTTCATCATAAAGTCCATCCACTCCTTTATCATTTGCATCTCAACAACTATGTAAGGTGGGATGACTTTGGAGACAGATGGCCGGCTTATGTCTTACCGTTCTGGTCTGCTTGGAGCGTTGCTACCTTTAGGCCCCTCTTGGTTTCTTCTTCCAACGCTTGTTCCTTCTTGGTCTTCCTCCTGCATTGCCAAGGCCTGCATTCTTTTGCTGCAATTGCTCTTCCAAATCATGATTGTGTTTGGTTAGGTGTTCTACCGCTGCCGCGAGGGTTTAAACTTGTCTCTCTAAAGCTGTGGTGCACAGTTTGTTATTTCAACGATGTTTCCCACAGACGATGCCAACTGATGATGACAAAAAATCATTAGTTAGTCACACGGTCCTCACGTGCTAGAAACAACACCTGCACAATGTAAAAAGAGAAGACCTAACAAAGAGCACCGGTGTGATGCCTGCCAACTACCCTTCGAATGTCAAGTTAGAACTTTACACAACTCTAGAGTGCCAGAGCTGGGATGAATTATACGTACCTTGTATTCCGAGGGTTCATGGATTTTTATAGTAGAGTTGGCCTTCAATTCTTGCTCATCAAGATCTTCCTTATAGGAAAGATCTTCATTAATGAGTGTATATTACAGAATTCTTCTCAGTTAGGATTCTACCCACATTAGGACTCTATGAGTTAGAGTTAATCGTGAGACGCAAGTGATTTCCATTTAGGAGTCCTTGGAGATGGATTAAGAAAGATGGATGTCACGTGACCCAGGATCCGTCCATCTTTTATCCATGCATCTTGGATCCATCCACTATCATCCTACCATTCTAACGGCGTCATGTCTATTCAAATGGATCTGTCATCCACGTCTTTTAATCCTCTTCACTATACATGAACCATAACATGGAACAATAAGGCCGCATGGTTGCACATTCATTTTAGTCTATGTAATATTGTGTATGCATTAGACAAGTAGCAGTGAGCTGAACTCTTCATTTCCCATACTTCTTTCTCAATCTTTCTTTGACGAAATAATTCCGAGCTCTAGTTCAAGCTTGTTGAGGGGCAATGTTGACATAAGAGAGATGCACACTAGTAGCAAAAAGAGCAGCACCAGAGACATAGCATGCCATATTCATCAACAATTTCTTGGGAGTTGAAGGAAAGCTGAGCACCATTTTCCTTAATTATCTACATCCAAAAGGAGAAGATATTTTTTTTTTTTTTTATGAGAAAGGAGAAGATTCAATCAAAGATAATAAAAAATACACTCGTGAATCCAATTCCTATAAAGTATAAAATAAGCTAATTAGAGCCACAACATCATATATCCTACCTAACCAATAGCTTAAAGGAAAAATAAAAAATCAGTTTTATGTAAATTCTAATAGGTTCATACTTCCAACAGCTTACTTGAGTATTATTAACTGGTAATCATCATTAAAATTGTGCATACCATAGTAAGGTTGGCATAGAAGTGACTTCACAAGCATTAAGAAAAGGAGAGAACTCTAATGGAACGTTGATTGTATTGCGAATTTGCAATCTAAAAGGAAAAAAAGAGGTTCAACTTATTTCTACATCTTTCCATTGTTATTTTTAAAAGAACACCATAGGTTTTCCAACCTGAGAAATTTGTTGGAATCCCTATCTCACAATCATGAAATTTTCAGGCTTTCTCAAACACATGAATAGAGATTATAAAAAAAAAACTTCGTTTCCTATCAATTCAAACCATAACTATTAATCTACACTTTCAATAATTTTGTTACAACTTGTGTTTTGCAAAGGTATTCCATTGCTTATTCAAGAACCTTCATAATATATTTTATTAATGATTATCTAAACAATGTCATACTGTAAAAAACATAGACAACCCAATCATTACTAAATTGTAGAAAAACAATTGAAAACCAAAAGAATTAGACAACAACCAAACTTTACAACAAAGGGCACTAATGAGTTTTTTTTGGTTCCCTAGAAACAGCAGGAACATTTTTAAAAAAAATATATATTTTAAGTTCAAAACTTTTGTTTTTTCATATTATTTGAGACCCATTAAAACTAAAACTGAGCCTAATAAAATCACTTTACCAAGTACAATTGAATCTTTCAAGCTGATTTCTTTTGATACCAAAACAACTAAAAAACATAAAATCCAAAACAACCAATTTCTAGGATTCTACTTTCTAAGCAAACAAATAAGTCAACAGAAAAGAAAGGAAAAATAGAAACAGAGTACCAAACTGATTAATAGAAACAGTTTGGCTTGATTTCTTTTGATACTAAACAGAGTACTCACAAAAAAGAAAGGATTCTACTTTCTTAGCAAACAAATGAATCGATGAAGCAAAACCCAAATAAAGAATTACATTAAAAAAAAAAAAAGGAAAAACAGTTGACCTAGAGAGAGAAAGAAAGAGAACCAACCTGCAATTTCTATGAGCTAAAATAATGGTGACCCAAAAAATAGAGTACTCACGCACACATTTCGGCTTGGTTTTTTTTTTTTTTTTTTTTTTTTTTTTTTTTTTTCTGGCGGCAACCTGGAACAATGGTGGAGGAGCAAAGTAGAGAGTCAGACGGAGACAAACGGAGAGAGAGAGAGAGAGAGAGAGAAAAACAGAGAGGGAGTCAGACATTTTCTTTTCTTGGGTTTAGAGATACGTATGGAAAATTATTAGGTACTCCCGAAGTACCATATATGCGTACTCTCTCCTCTTACATAAATGGTGGGTCCCACTATGAATTTAATTAGTGGGACCCACTATTCATGTGAGAGGAGGGAGTATACAATAATATCCCGATACGTATTGAATTCAATAAATAAGGGATAATTAATGAGATACTTGTAAGAATGTTAGCATTAATGAGTGTCTTTTTTTTACCGTTAGATGTACTTAAATCCAATGGCATAAAAAATGTGTAACTCTTTAGAGTTATACCAGGTGTAACTTGAATCCATATGTATATATATATATATATATATATATATATATATATAGATACACACACACACACACATATATAGATGGGTTCAAGTTACACATAATATAACTCTCGTAAGGTTACTGCTTTTTTAAACCATAAATTTCTAAGAGATTTAATGGTTTAAAAAATAGTATTAAATGTCATTACTTTTCATCTTATTACCTCATTAATACTAGTATTTTTCTCTCTCCCCTTATTTATTGTGTGTCCTCTATTTTCAATAACCTGCAATCCATACTCATCTACTAAAGAGCACCCCACCATAGCCAAATCTCACCTTTTGGCACAAAAGTAATGTAGAAATTAAATTTATGTTAATTGAATAATTCCCATATCACCTGTATGTAGGATCTAATTGAATTTCAAGTTCAAAGGGGTTTGTTAAATGGGCCCGAAACCAGTTTTGTTCTACTAAAAATGTATACTTGCATTCTTCCGTAAATATGCGCGATAGTTTTATCGAATGAACTGATATTAGATATATGGAGGGATCTGGGTATGGCAGCACTTGATGCCATTACAACTTCTTGAATTTCTTTGTTTTTATCACACGAGAATATGCACCCAGCCATAACTAAAGCCATCTAGGAACTTCACTAAGGCAAATATTTTGCAACCTATGACAATGCAAGTGTTTTGCGATTGGAAGTTCGCAATTTCTATGGTCTTTGTAATGCTATTAGTACAATTCGAAAATATTGGATAGTTGACATGAACTATGCCTTCTAATGAAATCTCCAGCACCTACAAGTTGAAGCTCCTTAAGAGCTATTCTAAATGGGTACAAAATGAATTTTTCCCACAATATGTTTGACATGAAGTCTTTGCTAAACTTGTTGGTTGTATAAATGTAGTAATTGGGTAATTTATACAATAACGAAATTGTCTAAGACACTATTTACACCACGACCAACTCTTTATTGATGATGAATGGGAATGTGAAGCAGAAAGTCCAACTAGAAATTTCTAGTGTACTGTTTAATAGCTTCTTTGTGGAAATGGGAGGTTTGGCTATGGTGGGGTGCTGTAAGTATATGTAAGGTTTGCAGGTTATTAAAAATGGTGTGGGTTCCAGTTAGCTCTACTGGTAAAGTCTCTAATGGTTGTATAAGAGATCTGGGGTTCAATCCCCACCTACACAAAAAACTAATTGGTGTCTTGGTCTGATAATAAAGAGCTATTATCAAGAGTGGACGCCATAGGTTGAAACTCTCTCTCAAAAAAAAAAAAAAAATGGTAGTGCCCTTTAATCAAGTGGAAAGCAATAAATAAGAAGAGAGAACAAAAGGCTAGTATTAATTAGGTATTAAGGTGTAAAGTCTTAATATTTAATGATGTTTTTTCAACCATTGGATCTCTTAGAAATCTATGGCTTAAAAAATGTGTAATTCTTATAAAATTACACCAGGTATAACTTGAATCTCTATCTCTTTCTCTCTCTCTCTCTCTCTCTCTCTCTCTCTCTCTCTCTCTCTCTCTCTCTCTCTCTCTCTCTATATATATATATATATATATATATATTTTTTTTTTTTGGGTGTAGTTCTAAATTGTTGAAATTTTTATTTGAATTTCACTTAAAATGTAGGGTGTTTAAATTTACATGGGGTGTTTCAATGAGGATATATGGTAGTGCCAAAATTTAAGGAGTATAGATGGGAAGTTATAGTAATGGTTTTATACTAGGATTTTTTTTTCCAGTCCACAACATTTTCACAAAAAATTACATGTAGTAAGTTGTTATTGGTTCAAATTTAAATTCAAAACTTAAATTACTTTTTTGCCCACTCATAACAACGAATAACAACCTCCTTAGGATTTGTTGTGAAAATGTCATTGATCTAACTTTTTTTTTTCAAATTAAATAAAGAAAATGAGATTTGAGAAGGTAAAAAAAAAAATAATAATAATAACAAAGAGGTGAGATTAAGGAGTAAGAAAACTAGAAATTCCAAAAAACAATTCCAAAAATACAACAATGTGAGATTAGGAACCTAATCAAGGAAACCTGAACTTAAAAAAAAAATAAAAAATAGAAAAAGTAAATAAAAGAAACCAGTGAATTTTGATAAATTTAAAAAAAAAAAAAAAAAGAAGAAGCTTGGAACGTGGTTGTAGGAGGGGAGGAAGCTTGGGGAGAGGGAAACATCAACAAGACCCACCCGAGGTATAGTTGGGCCCAACTATTCATTAGATCAAGTCCAGTCCAATCAATACAACCTAAGTACTTGGCGGACCAAGAAGGCTGAGGGTTTTGGCTTGCCCGAGGAGCCCAAGGAACAACTGCTCCTTGGGAGACAGGAAGCCACAAAAGCTAAGTTTGAAAGGCCGAGGAGGACCATGATGATGCATAGGCAGAAGAGCAAGGAAACTTCCAGATCAAGCATCCACCACCTCCGCATTAAATGCCCTACAACAACTCACTTTGCCACGCCACATTGATGGCAGAATGACCCCTGAACAGTGTCTTCACAGCCTGTAACCTACTCTACAACTACCAGCAAGGCAGTGATGGGACAAGTATCCAAAGAGAGATGCACAGCCTTCTAATAGGATTAGAAAAAGTTTAGAGAAAGAAGTAGAGATAGAGAGAGAAAGAGACCTGCGTAATATTGAGAAGTGTATTTCTAAGATACAAAAGCTCCTCAGCCAGCTCGAGGAAGGAAATAAAATAAGAATGTCTTTTTTCCTACTTCATTTATGATGTGAATCTCAATCAACTCGCTTTGAGACCCAACAAATAATATTGCAATTTTTGCCCGAGAAAGCTAAAATTCAGATTTTGATAGAACCCTGACCCAACATTTTTAATTGAAACGTGAATCAAAAGGATAAGTAACAAACCTTGACCCAATGATTATAATTGAATCATGAACCGAAGATATAAAGTTTGAACGCCACAAGGAAGAATCTCTGATAAGTTCACAGTTCCTGAAGAACCAAAAGAAGAGTAAAGCCTCACATTTTCTGATTTTTATTCCATAATATATGAAAAACGTTTACAGACTTAAAGGCCTATTTAAGGGCTCCATAAAACTTGACAGACAAGAAAATATATTCTAAAATAACTCCTAATTGATACCTAACCATATCAGGAATCAAATTTGACCTAAAAAGAATTAAATGCACCTAAAAACAAGGAAATAAATCACCTAAACCTAAAATAACGTTTTTTTACATAAAAATACCAAAAATAATAAATTACAATAATTAAACAGTAAATTGTGTCCTACATCAATTTATATCAAGTCTTATCATTCTTGCTAATCCCATTTCGTTAATTATTAAGCGTTAGCCCTTAGGAATTAACGAGTTAGCCCCCATCCCCAATTAGTTGTATTGGGCCCCCATCCCAACTCATTCTCAGTAGGTTGGGCTGGTTTAAGATCCGCCCCCTACAATTAGCACTGTCTATGGGATAGGCCAACATGAATCCTTGCTTTGCATTTTTAGTGATTGAAGAATGGCAAATTCAGAAGGAAGTCTCTGTAGGCTAGACTGAGGACATGAGTTCATGGGGTCCATGCGTAGAGAAAATTTTGCACACATGAAAGCCTAGGAGGGACAGAGTAAGAGCCCACTCCCCTAGTATAAGGGCTTCACCTGTTCATTCTAATCATATTAGTTGAAACCATTCTGTTTTGTCAAGGCCTATACCGAGGGACCAAGAAATGTATGATCTCAGAGTGCAGGTTCGCCAGCTTCGGTAGCAACTTTGTCAGAGGTGCATATTAGGGCATACTACGCAAAGTTCAAACTCTAACTCATGATATGAGTGAAGTCACAGAAGAAGAACTAGAAGCCCACAAGGCAGCATTCACACGGAGCCCTCCCATTCTATTAGGGGAGAAAGACACCCTCATAGGAGGAATAGAACACCTTGTAACAACCCAAGGAAAAACACTAACCACATCT
>JAVQMG010000102.1:1592500-1597500 GCA_032878915.1 Castanopsis chinensis
GTAGCTTCTCTATCCTCCTCTACATTTGCCCGAATCATGGTAATCTCCATCTCCTTGTGGTAGTCATCCACACTTCTATAGCCTTGAGTAAAACTCTGTAATTTCTAATACAAGTCCCTATTGTGGTGACTAGGAACAAACCGCCTCCTCATGATGGCCTTCATTTCCTCCCAAGTCACAATAGGTCTCTCATGGTTTCTCCTTCTATTCATCACAAGTTGATCCCATCATATAATAGCATAGTCAGTAAACTCAATGACAACAAGTTTTACCTTTTTCCCCTTAGAGTAGTTGTAGCACTCAAAGATTAACTCCACCTTCTTCTCCCACTCCAAGTACGCTTCTGGATCATTTTTCGCTTGGAACATTGGTATCTTCATTTTTATGTCCCATTTTGCCATCTTGGATCTCTTCGGAAACTTTACCACGCCTTTCTCCCCTTGGCACAAACTTGCCCTCATTGTTCAATGAAGCTTGATCTTCTTCATCTTCAAACTCATCCTCGTTGTAGTCATCAAAATCATCCATGCATGCATGCCTTTCTTGCCTTCTAGCATTAGGGCCTCTTTGAGGATGCTCCTCGCGCAAAGTAGCAATAACAGTGTCTTGCCTATCCATCTGATCCCGAATCTCATTAAACACCATGTTCATGCATTCAAATTGTTGTTGCATAGCCTGCAAAATGATGGATGACTTTCCCTCCTTCCCTATTTGATGTTTCGTCCCTAGAATACATACTTTTGAAACTACAGAAAATTGTTAGAAATAATTCCTCACAACAGTCCCTCATGTGTTTGCACTCAAATTATGTTGCTCCCACTCGTGTTTCTCTCTTAAATTGGCTTTTTCCCGATATTAGTCTCACACTCTTTTGCCTTTTTTCCACTTGTAGCTTCCCCTTTTCAGTTATGCATTAAACTAAGAAACTTAATCAAGAAATTCAACTTGTAATGTTTAAACAAATACCAACGGCAAGAAAATATGACAAAAACAATAAATCAAAGGAAGAGGACAAAAGAAAACAATTTTTTGGTCCAAGAGAATTAAAACTACAAACAAATTTTTTTTTTCTAATTCCTTTCTGATGTCTTTTTTTCACTTTTTTTTTTTTTTTTTGGAGCTAGGTGCACAATTTTAACCTAGTTCACGTCAAAAAAAAAAAAAAAAAAAAAAAAAAAAAAAGAACTATGAATAAAGAACACAAAAGGAGCAAGATAGGATGATAACAGGAAACAAAAGATAAAGGGATTGAAAACTGATTTTAGAACCTGCGCTTTGATACCAAATTATGCAAACCTCAATCGACACGCTTTGAGACCCACCAAATAATATTGGAATATTTGCCTAAGAAACCTAAAATTCAAATTTTGATAGAACCCTGGCCGAACATTTATAAGTGAAACGCGAACCAAAAGTATAAGTAACAGACCTTGACCCAATGATTATAATTGAATCACGAACCGAAGGTATAAAGTTTGAACGCCACAAGGAAGAATCCCTGATAAGTTCACAATTCTTGAAGAACCAAAAAAAGAGCAAAGCCTTACCTTTTCTGATTTTTATTCAATAATTTTCTATTACAATGAGTGCATGCTATTTATAAGACATGACTAAAAAATAGAAAATATAAAAAACGTACTAAATAATAAAACCCTAAATAAGAATTGATTTGGTCTAAAATTAGCAGAGCCAAAATAGAAAAATAGCTAAAAAAAAAACGTTTTAAATAATAAAAGCCCTAAATTCAGGTAGATTTGGTCTGAAATAGCAGCTTTAGAATAGGAAAAAATCTCTATTAAATGATATAGAGCAGGAAAGTTAATCAGCCATTAATCCATGCCATAAATCACGCCCAATTAAGCCAGATCAGCCCTCAATAGCTTAGATTGAATTTATTTCACCTCCATCTTCCCTTAGGCCAAGCTTGGAATGTCCTGCATTAGAATCAGCCAAAATCTCTTGAATCAGTCCATTAAGTGCTTCTTTGATCTTCTTGGATCTTGCTCTTGTAATAGGCCCAACTAGAACATGCAATGGATTCTTGAATGCTTGTTGATTCTCATAAAAAATACCCCCAAAATGTAAAAATTGAACAAAATACCCCTGAAACCTCAAATTCCAGAAATTGAGGCGTAATAAATTTACAAGAGATTTGGGCTGATTCTAACGCAGGATATTCCAAACTTGGCCCAAAGGAAGATGAAGGCGTAATAAATTTAATCCAAGCTATTGAGGGCTGATCTGGCTTAATTGGGAGTGATTTATGGCGTGGATTAATGGTTGATTGACTTTCCAAGTCTATATAAGTTAATGGAGAATTTTTCCTATTCTGAGCTGCTATTTCAGACCAAATTTATCTGAATTTAGGGCTTTTATTATTTAGAATGTTTTCTAGCTATTTTCCTATTTTGGATCTACTAATTTCAAACCAAATCAACTTTTATTTAGGATTTTATTATTAAGTACGTTTTTTTTATTTATATTTTCTATTTTTCAGTTATGTCTTGTAAATAGCATGCACTTACTGTAATAGAGGACTATTGAATAAAAATCAGAAAAAGGTGAGACTTTGCTCTTCTTTTGGTTCTTCAAGAATTGTGAATTTATCAGGGATTCTTCTTTGTGGTGTTCAAACTTAATACCTTTGGTTCGTGATTCATTTATAATCACTAGGTCAAGGTTTGTTACTTATACTCTTGGTTCGCGTTTCACTTATAAACGTTGGGTCAGGGTTCAATCAAAATCTGAATTTTAGCTTTCTTGGGTAAATATTCCAATTTTGTTGTTGGGTCTCAAAGCGTGTCAATTGAGGTTCGCATCATTTGGTATCAAAGCCAGGTTCTAAAATCAATTTTCTATCCCTTTAATTTTTGTTTCCTGTTATTATCCTATGTTGCTCCTTTAGTGTTCTTTATTCATCGTTCTTACTTTTTTGACATGCACTAGGTTAAAATCATGCACCCAGCTCAAAAAAAAAAAAAAAAAAGTGAAAAAAAGAACATCAGAAAAGAAATAGAAAACAGAAAAAAAAATTGTTTGTAGTTTCAGTTCTCTCCGACCAATATTTTGTTTTTATTTTGTCCTCTTCCTTTGATTTAGTGTTTCTGTCATATTTTTTTGATGTTGGTATTTGTTTAAACACTACAAGTCGAATTCCTTGATCAAGTTTATTAGTTTAATGTAGAACTGAAAAGGGGAAGCTACAAGTGGAAAAAGGCAAGAGAGTGTGAGACTAATATCGAAAAAAGCCAATTTAGGAGTGAAACACAAGTGGGAGTGACATAATTTGAGTGCAAACACGTGAGGGAGTGTTGTGAGAAATTATTTCTAACAATTTTCTGTAGTTTCAAAAGTATGTCTTCTAGGGGCAAAACATCAAATAAGGAAGGAGGGGAGGAGTCGTCCATCATTTTGCAGGCTGTGCAACAACAATTTGAACGCATGAACGTGGTGTTTAATGAGATTCGGGATCGGATTGATAAGCAAGACAGTATTTTTGCTACTTTGCGTGAGGAGCGTCCCCAAAGAGGCCCTAATGCTAGAAGGCAAGAAAGGCGTGCACGCATGGATGATTCTGATGACTACCACGAGGATGAGTTTGTAGATGAAGATGATCAAGCTTCATTGAACAATGAGGGCAGGTTTGTGCCAAGGGGAGAAAGTCATGGTAGAGGTTTTTGAAGAGATCCAAGAAGCATACTTGGAGTGGGAGAAGAAGGTGGAGTTAATCTTTGAGTGCCATAACTACTCCGAGGAGAAAAAGGTAAAACTCATTGCCATTGAGTTTACTGACTATGCTATTTTATGGTGGGATCAACTTGTGATGAATAGAAGGAGAAACCATGAGAGACCAATTGAGACTTGGGAGGAAATGAAGGCCATCATGAGAAAGTGATTTATTCCTAGTCACTACTATAGGGACTTGTATCAGAAATTACAGAGTCTTACTTAAGGCTATAGGAGTGTGGGCAACTACCAGAAGGAGATGGAGATTGCCGTGATTCGGGCAAATGTAGAGGAGGATAGAGAAGCTACCATGGCAAGGTTTCTAAACAGGCTGAATCAGGACATTGCCAACGTGGTGGAGTTGCAAAACTACGTGGAGTTGGAGGACATGGTGCACATGGAAATAAAGGTAGAACGACAGCTTAAAAGGAAAGGAACTCGGTCATTTCAAAATCTGGGCTCCTCTCTTTCATGGAGGTCAAATGGTAGGAAAGATGAAAGGGCTATTTTTAAGTCCAAAATCGAACCACCAAAGAGGAGAGATGAAGCTCCCAGTGTCAACAAAGGTAAAAATGAATCCCAAACTTGAAATCATGATATTAAGTGTTTTCGTTGTTTGGGAGTAGATCATATAGCTTGACAATACCCAAATTAGAGGACCATGATCGCACGCATTGATGGAGAGGTGGAAACTGAAAGCGAGGGAGATGATGACTAGATTCCATCACTTGAGGATGCTAGTGATGATGATGTGGAGTATCCAGTGGAGGGTGAGTCACTTGTGGCTAGGCGTGTTTTAAGTTCCCAAGTTAAAGAAGATTACATGGAACAACAAAGAGAAAACATTTTTCACGCTAGATGCCACATCAACAACAAGGTATGCAGTATGATTATAGATAGGGGGAGCTGTACTAATGTGGCTAGCACTACGTTAGTTGAAAATTTGAATTTACCAACCTTGAAACACCCTAGACCATATAAGTTGCAGTGGTTGAATGATTGTGGAGAGGTTAAGGTAAATAAGCAAGTATTGGTTTCTTTTTCAATTGGGAGGTACACGGATGAAGTACTTTGTGATATTGTTCTAATGCATGCGAGTCACATTTTATTGGGCAGGCCATGGCAGTTTCATAGGAAGGTCAATCATCACAGGTTCAAGAATAGGTACTCTTTTGTAAAAGATAACAAAACCATTACTCTTGTACCATTGACTCCAAGACAAGTGTAAGAAGATCAAATGAAACTGAAAAGAGAGAATGACTTCAAAAAAAATT
>JAVQMG010000102.1:1602500-1680000 GCA_032878915.1 Castanopsis chinensis
CCACTATAATAACAAAAATACCCCAGAAATCACTAGAGTGACCAATACCTGAAACCATTAAAATAACAAAATTCCCCAAAACTTCAAAACAACAAAAAATACATCGTCACCACTTGAGTGACCAAATTCTCCCGAAACTTCTTAAATGACCAAAAATACCTCGAAATAGTAAAAATGACCAAAAATATCTCAAAAACAGTAAAAGAATTAAAATGGTACCCCCAATACTCACAAAATGAAAAAAAAAAATGCCCTCAATTCCTCTGGAATGAGCAAAAAAAGACCCTGAAACCTTTAAAATGACCAAAATATCACTAAATCACTAAAATGACAAAAAATACCCCAAAACTTGTTAAATGATTAATATATAGTCAAAATCGCAAAAATGACCTAAATGAATTCAAATCCTCTAGAATGAGCACAAAACCCTGAAAACCTTCAAAATGACAAAAATATTCCAAAACCTTATAAATGACTGAATACCATGAGACTTTTGAACGGGCCTAAAAAACTTGAAACATTCAAAATAACCAAAATTTTCAATTTATTTTCTGTCATTAAGGGATTTCTGAGGTATTGTCCATTTTTGAGGTTTTAGGATTTTATTTTGACCATTTTAGAGGTTAAAGAGTATTTTGGTTATTTTAAATATTTTAACGTTGATGCGAACCTCAATTGACCCGCTTTGAGACCCAACAAATAATATTGGAATACTTACAAATTTCAAGGAAATGCTGGTTATTTTAGATGTATTATGTTCAATTTTTATATTTTGGGGGTATTATGTTCAATTTTTAGTCATTTTAGATATTTGGGGGGCTATTTTGATCAATTAACAGGTTTTGGGTGTTTTTTATTTGAACATAATATAGTTTTAGGGGTATTTTGGTAATTTTACAAAAATTTCCCACAAAAAAAATTATTTTTCTCGTGAGAATTACCAAAATACAAAAAAAAAAAAAAAACCCCTTAATTGCAAGAAAACCTCTAAATCGACCAAAATACTCTTCGAACGGCCAAAATGACTAAAATGCACCACGAATGTCCAAAGTATTCCAAAAAGCTAAAAGGTTAAACATACCCAAAAACAAAATAAATTACTAAAGATATCCCCGAAACCTCTCAAATGACCGAAATACCCTAAAACCTATCAAATGAACAAAATTCCCAAGGACTTCAAAAACGTGCAAAAATACGTGGATACCTCTAAAATGATGAAAACTGCCTAAAATCCAGTAAAATGAGAGGAAAAAAAACCACTAAAATGACCAAAATATCTTGAAATAATTAAACTGATAAATCAAATACCCCAAAACCTGTAAAATGAATAAAATACCTTCAAAATTACAAAAATGACGTCAAATCCTTTGGAATAAACATGAAAGCCTGAAACATCTAAAATGACCAAGATATCCCAAAATCAGTTATCCAAAACGAACAAAATACCCTCAAAACCTTAAAAATGAACAAAATACCCTCAAAACCTCTAAAATGACGAATATAACCCAAAAACAAAATGAATTACTAAAGCATTACAAAAACCTCTCAAAGAACCAAAATACTTGGAAACCTATAAAATGAAAAAAATTCTCCACAACATCTAAGTCGTACAAAAATACATTGATACCTCTAAAATACAAAATATACCATAAAACCTGAAAAATAGAAACCTCTAAATGACAAAAATACCCCGAAGCCTCTACAACTCTGGAAAGCCACTCCTAAAAATGCCCCCACCTGAAACTGTTAAAATAACAAAATGCCCTAAAACTTCAGAGCAACCAAAAATACATCGAAACCATTCAAATGACCAAATTATCCCAAAACCTCCCAAATGACCCAAAATACCTCAAAAACAATGAAAATGATCAAAACTACTCTGAAAAAAGTAAAAATGACCAAAAATACCCTGAAACCTTTAAATGACAAAATACCCTGAAACTAGTAAAAGAGTTAAAATGATACCCCAAAACTCACAATGATGAGAATCAACAAGCATTCAAGGATTCATTGCATGTTCCAGTTAGGCCTATTATGAGAGCAAGATCCAAGAAGATCAAAGAAGCACTTAATGGGCTGATTCAAGAGATTTGGGCTTATTCTAATGCAAGGCATTCCAAGCTTAGCCCAAAGGAAGATGAGGGCATGATAAAATTAATCCAACCTATTAAGGGCTGATCTGGCTTAATTGGGTGTGATTTATGGCGTGGATTAATGGCTAATTGACTTTCCAGCTCTATATAAGTTAATAGAGATTTTTTCCTATTCTGGAGTTGCTATTATTTAGAACGTTTTTTTTAGCTATTTTCCTATTTGGATATGCTAATTTCAGACCAAATCAACTTTTATTTAGGGTTTTATTATTTAGTACGTTTTTTATATTTTCTATTTTTCACTCATCTCTTATAATCCTTGTGGCTTTCAAACTTTATACCTTCGGTTCGTGATTCAATTCTAATCATTGGATCAAAATCTGTTACTTATACTTTTGGTTCGCATTTCACTTATAAATGTTGGGTCAGGGTTATATCAAAATTTGAATTTTAGCTTTCCCGGGCAAATATTCCAATATTATTTGTTGGGTCTCAAAGCGTGTCGATTGAGGTTCGCATCAAAATATCTATAAAAAAAAAAAGTCATTCGGACTTCATTTCCCCAACCGGACAGGGACATGCCGAAAAAAAAAATAGTAAAAAGAGAAAAACAATTTTTCGTTCCAAGAATGGTTTCTGCCAACCTCGTTCAAAGCATTCCTAATAAAAATTTTAAAAAATAGTAAATAAAAATTTAACAAAATAAAAAACGTCATTCGGATTTCAATTCTTGCAAAATCGGATCTGGACTGGCCGAAAAAGATAAAAACTGGTTTTCGTTCTAGGTACCATTTTCCGTCGAACTGTGATGGAGCATTCCCAAAAGAATTTTAAAAGAATAGTAAAAAAATTCTAAAAAATAAAAAAAAGTCATTCAGGCTTTCTTTCTAGCAAACCGGACAGGGACAAGCTGAAAAAGAGAAAAACAAATTTTCTTTCTGGGTACAGTTTCCAATGACCTTTGTTTGTACATTCGCAAAAAAAAAACTTGAAAAAAATAGTAAAAAAATTTAAAAGATAAAAAAAAATCATTTGGGCAACATTTCTAGCCAAACCTAGGGACATGCCGAAAAAGAGAAAAATAAGTTTTTGGGCTTCATTTCTAACCAAACCAAACCGGAACAGGTTGATAAAGAGAAAAATAATTTTTCGTTTGGATACCATTTCCGTCGAGTGTTGGAGCATTTCCTAAAAATTTTGAAAAAATAGTAAAATTTTTAAAAACAAAAAAGTCATTCAGGCAACATTTCTAGCCAAATCGGATTGGGACATGCCGGAAAAGAGAAACACAATTTTTTGTTCCGGGTACGGTGAAGAGAATCAAGAAACATTTAAGGATCCATTGCATGTTCTAGTTAGGCCTATTACAAGAGCGAGATCCAAGAAGATGAAGGAAGCATTTAATGGGCTGATTCAAGAGATTTGGGCCGATTCTAACGCAGGACATTCCAAACTTGGCCTAAAGGAAGATGAAGGTGTAATAAATTTAATCCAAGCTATTGAGGGTTGATCTGGCTTAATTGGGTGTGATTTATGGCGTGGATTAATGGCTGATTGACTTTCTAAGTCTATATCAGTTAGTGGAGAGTTTTCCTATTTTGAAGCTGCTATTTCAGACCAAATCTTCCTGAATTTAAGGGCTGTTATTATTTAGAACATTTTCTAGCTATTTTCCTATTTTGGATATGCTAATTTCAGACCAAATCATCTTTTATTTAGAGTTTTATTATTTAGTACGTTTTTTATATTTTCTATTTTACAGTCATGTCTTATAAATAGCATGCCCTCATTGTAATAGAGGATTATTGAATAAAAATAAGAAAAATCTGAGGCTTTGCTCTTCTTTTTGGTTCTTCAAGAACTCTGAACTTATCAGGGATTCTTCAATGTGGCATTCAAACTTTATACCTTCGGTTTTACTTATACTCTTGGTTTGTGTTTCACTTATAAACGTTGGGTGTTCAATCAAAATCTGAATTTTAGCTTTCTTGGGTAAATATTCCAATATTGTTATTGGGTCTCAAAGTGTGTTAATTGAGGTTCGCATCATTACATTTCCGCCAACCTGTGTTGGAGCATTCCCAAAAAAAATAGTATCAAAAAAATGAAGAACGTCATTCAGGCTACATTTCTAGCCAAACTAGGCAGGGACATGCCAAAAAAGAGAAAAACAATTTTACTTTCCTGGTATCGTTTCCACCAACCTGTGCTGGAGCATTCCCAAAAACAATTTTGAAAAAATAGTTAAAAATTTTAAATATATAAAAAACGTCGTTCGGGCTACATTTCAAGCCAAACCGGATAGGGACGTGTCAAAAAAGATTAAAAATAAAATACTTTGTTCCGGGTATCATTTTGGCAAACCTAGGTTGAAACATTCCCAAAAAAAATTGAAAAAAATAGTAAAAAATTTAAATAAATAAAAAGCGTCATTCAGCCTTTATTTCTAGCCAAACCAAACTGGGACTAGCCAGAAAAGAGAAAAACAATTTTTATTTCCAGGTACCGTTTTTGCCGAAAAAATAGAAAAAACAGTTTTCGTTCCAGGTACGATTTCTGTTGACCAATGTTGGAGCATTTCAAAAAAAATTTATTGAGAAAATTGTAAAAGAATCCAAAGAAATTAAAAAAAAAAAAAAAAAAAAAGCTGAAAAAGAGAAACACAATTTCTAGATTCATTTCCGGCCAAACTGGATCAGGACAGGATGAAAAAGAGAAACACAATTTTTTGTTCCGGGTATGGTATCCGCTGACCTTGGTTGGAGCATTCACAAATATTTTTGAAAAAAATAGTAAAAAAAAAAAAAAAAAAGTTGTTCGAGCTACATTTCTAGCCAAACTAGACAGAGACATGCCAAAAATGTGAAAAACAATTTTCCTTTCTGGGAACAGTTTCCGCCAAACAGGGTTGAAGCATTCCCAAAAAAAAAAAAAAAAAAAATAGTAAAAATATTTTAAGGAAAAAAAAAAGTCATTCGGGCTTCATTTCTGGCCAAACCAGACTGGGACAGGCCGAAAAATTAAAAAAAAAAACAAAACAAAACCAAAAACAATTTTTTGTTCCAAGTACCATTTTTGCCAACCTGTGTTAGAGCATTCCCGAAAATTTTTTTTAAACAAATAGTATAAAGTTTTTAAAAAATAAAGAATGTTATTCGGGTTAAAATTCTAGCCAAACCGGATAGGGACATGCCAAAAAAGAGAAAAACAATTTTTCTTTCGAGGTATCGTTTCCACCGACCTGTGTTCGAGCATTCCCAAAAAAAAATTGAAAAAAATAGGTAAAAAATTAAAAAATAAAAATAAAAATGTCATTCGAGCTACATTTCTAGCCAAACCAGATAGGGACATGTCAAAAAATATAAAAACAATTTTTCATTTCAAGTATGGTTTCAGCAAACCTAGGTTGAAGCATTCCCAAAAAAAAATTTAAAAAAATAGTAGAAAAATACAAATAAATAAAAAACGTCATTCATGATTTATTTCTAGCAAACCGAACTAGGATAGGCCAAAAAAGTGGAAAATAATTTTTCATTCTGGGTGCCATTTCTGTCAACCTGTGTTGGAGCATTCCTGAAAATGAATTGAAAAAAATAGTAAAAAAATTTTAAGGATTAAAAAAGCTCATTCGAGCTACATTTCTAGCCAAACTGGACAGGGACGTGTCGAAAAAGATAAAAACAATTTTTCGTTCTGGATACGGTTTCTGCCAACCAGGGTTGAAGCATTCCCAAAATAATTTTAAAAAAGTAGTAAGAAAACTCTAGGAAATAAAAAACGCCATTCGGACTTCATTTCAAACCAAACCGAACTGGGAATGGCCGATAAAGATAAGAACAATTTTTTGTTCAGGGTACCGTTTCCGCCGACTTGTGTTGGAGCAATCCCAAAAAAGTTTTGAAAAAAACAGTAACAAAATTTTAAAAAATAAGGAATGTCATTTGGGCTACATTTCTAGCTAAATTGGATTGGAACATGCCAAAAAAGAGAAAAACAATTTTTCTTTCCGAGTATCGTTTCCACCGACTTGTGTTGGGGCATTCACAAAAAAATTTGAAAAAAATAGTTAAAAATTAACATAAATAAAAAAAAAACCTCGTTCAGGCTTTATTTCTAGCCAAAGCGGACCGGGACAGACCCAAAAAAAAAAAAAAAAACAATTTTTTTGTTTCGAAAACAGTTTCTGCCAACCTGGATAGAAGCATTCCCAATAAAAATTTTAAAAAAATTGTAAATAATATTTTAAAAAATAAAAATCGTCACTTGGATTTCATTTCTTGCAAAACCGGATCTGGATTGGCCAAAAAAGATAAAAATATATTTTCATTCCAGGTACCATTTATGTCGAACTGTGATGGAGCATTCCCAAAAACAATTTTAAAAAATAG
Organism: Castanopsis chinensis; assembly: GCA_032878915.1. Classification (NCBI taxonomy): domain Eukaryota; kingdom Viridiplantae; phylum Streptophyta; class Magnoliopsida; order Fagales; family Fagaceae; genus Castanopsis; species Castanopsis chinensis. The sequence continues at coordinate 1,608,982 of JAVQMG010000102.1, forward strand.
TAAAAATATTTTTAAAAAATAAATAACGTCATTCATGCTACATTTCTAGCCAAACCGGATTGGGGCATGCCAAAAAAAAAAAAAAAAAAAATCGTTTCGAGTATGGTTTCCATTGACCTAGGTTGGATCATTCCTTAAAAATTTACCAAAAAAATAGTAAAAAAATTTCAAAAAAAAAAAAGCGTCATTTTGGCTTCATTTCTGGCCAAACCAGACCCAGATAGGCTAAAAATGAGAAAAACAATTTTTCGATCCGGGCATGGTTTCCGCTGACCTTGGTTGGAGCATTCCCCAAAAAAAAATTAAAAGAATCGTAAAAAATTCTAAAAAACCAAAAACATCATTCAGTCATTTTTTCCAGCCAAACTGAATTGAGCCTGGACGAAAAAGAGAAAAAAAAATTTTCTTTCCAGATACCATCTACGCCAACCTGTGCTGGAGCATTCCCAAAAAAAAAATTGAAAAAATTTTCTTTCCGGATACCATCTACGCCAACCTGTGTTGGAGCATTCCCAAAAACAAAAATTGAAAAAATAAAAAAATCATTCGGGCTACATTTCTAGCCAAACCGGACAGGGACATGCTGAAAAAGAGAAAAAAGATTTTTCGTTTCGGGTACCATTTCCACCGAACTATGTTGGAGCATTCCCTACAAAATTTGAAAAAAATAGTAAAAAATTTTTAAAAATAAAAATACGTCATACGGGCTACATTTCTAGCCAAGTAGGACAGGGACATGCTGAAAAAGGGAAAAAAAAAATTTTCGTTCCGGGTACAGTTTCTGCCGACCAAGGTTGGAGCATTCCAAAAAAATTTATTAAGATAAATGTAAAAAAATTCAAAAAAATAGAAAAAATTATTCTTGCTTCATTTCTGACCAAATCGGACCAGGACTGGCTGAAAAAGAGGGACACAATTTTTCGTTCCAGGTATGTTTTCTACCCACCTTGGTTGGAGCATTCCCAAAAAATTATTGAAAAAAATAGTAAAAAATTTTGAAAAAAAATTAAAAAAAAAGTCATTCAGGCTACATTTCTAACCAAACCAAACCAAATTGGGACTAGTCGAAAAAGAGAAAAATAAATTTTCGTCCTGGGTACCATTTTCGTCGAGTGTTGGAGCATTTCCTAAAAAATTTGAAAAAGTAGTAAAAAATTTTTAAAAAGAAAAAAAGTCATTCAAGCAACATTTCTAGCCAAACAGGATAGGGACATGCCGAAAAAGAGAAACACAATTTTTCGTTTCGGGTACAATTTCCATCGATCTGGATTCCGAAAAAAAATAGTAAAAAAATTTTAAAAAATAAAAAAGTCATTCAGAATTCATTTCTACCAAAACCTGACTGGAACATGCCAAAAAAGAGAGAAAAAAAATTGCTCTGTGTGAGGTTTTTGCTGACCTGGGTTGGAGCATTCCCAAAAAAATTGTTAAAAAATGACATTCAGGCATAATATCAAGCCAAACCGGTTCAGGACATGCTAAAAAAATTTTCAAAAATTAAAAAACATCATTCGGGCTTCATTTCTACCAAAACCGGAATGGGACATGCTGGAAAAACAATTTTTCGTTTTGGGTACGGTTTCTGCCGACTTAGGTTGGAGCATTCCCAAAAAATTTATAAAGAAAATTGGAAAAAAAATTCAAAAAAATAAAAAATGTTGTTCCGAACTAGGACAGGTAGAAAAGGAGAAAAACAACTTTTCGTTCTGGGTATGGTTTCCACCGACCTTGGTTGGAGCATTCATAAAAATATTTTGAAAAAAACATTAAAAAATTTTGAAAAAAAAAAAAAAAGTCATTCGGGCTACATTTCTAGCCAAACCGGTCAAGGACGTGCTGAAAAAGAGAAAAACAATTTTTTGTTTTGGGAACGGTGTTAGGAATGCTATAAGCATATGGATGATAATTATTGTATTGAGATTTAGTTAGTTACAATTCCAAGCATGTTAATCACATTTAGCACATGGGAAATAATAGAACCAGTAGGATAAGGCCATGTGGGCCAATGAGATTAGAGCTAGTATCCTATAAATACATGAATATAATCCAATATGAGATATCAATTGAAGAATAAACCAACATCTTAGTGCATTAGTGCATCTCTCTCTCTCTCTCTCTCTCTATGGAGGGTAACTACCTTGAATTAAGTCAATTGCCCTATAATTCTCATCGATTTCCCTATAATTCCCATCAATCTCCATTAGGAACCACCGGGTTCCTAACATTTGCTATCAGTGGTGTCGATCTTGATAAGGGTGAATGTGACCGGCAAGAAATCTCAAAAATGGTGAATGAAGTTTCAAAGAATTTCAATACTTTGTACGAATCTCACAATGCCATTTTAGAGAAGGTCAAGACCTTGGATGAATCTAATATGGCCATGAAGGAAGAGCTCGTAAGATTGCAAGAGGGTCTCGAGAACATGACGGAAGGGGAGTTACAATCTCTTGATCCAATGAAACTCGAAGAACAAATCAAATTCCAAGAATCTAGTAAAGTTATTGCAAACTGGGATGTTGATTTTTGTGTCAGAGTGGATGATGACATACATGTACATGCTGCCCTTGAAGTTCAGTCGAAAGAACCAGTGAAGAAGATGATAATGATCTTCCAAGAACCAATTCTTGATGCACCAATGGAGGCTTCCATTCAAGAGTCAATGATTTAAGAACTGGCGATCCAAGTATCAATGTTCCAAGAATCCAAGATACATGTGCCAAGAATTTTAGTGGTTCTAGAATAAAATGAGGTCTTCGAGATACAAGAACATTTCAAGGTTCAAAGAACCAATGAGACCTTGAAGATTGGAGAAACATTAAAGACTCAAGAATTTGAGCAAAGTTTGAAGAGCTACGAAGAAGAAACCTTCATGTGCACAAGACCACTTGTCAAAGAGAAATGCATAAATATGGTGATCAAAATGTCACTACGGTATTGGTCCATTGGAAGATCTCCTTTGATGAAAATGCTATTTCACAACGCCACCTTGTGTGCAAGGTGTTTTTAAGAGGAGGAAAATGTTAAGAATGCTATAAGCATATGGATAATAATTGTAGTATTGAGGTTTAGTTAGTTAATTAGTTAGATACAATTCCAAGCATGTTAATCACATTTAGCACATGTTCGAATTATTAATGCACATGGGGAATAATAGAACCAATAGGAGAAGGTCATGTGGGCCAATGAGATTAGAGCTAGTCACCTATAAATACATGAATGTAATCCAATATGAGATATCAATTGAAGAATAAACCAACTTCTTAGTGCATTAGTGCATCTCTCTCTCTCTCTCTCTGAAGGGTGACTACCTCAAATTACGTCAATTGCCCTATAATTCCCATCGATTTACCTATAATTCCCATCAATCTCCACTAGGAACCACTGGGTTCCTAACAAACAGTTTCCGCCAAATTGGGTTGAAGCATTCCCAAAAACATATTTAAAAAAATAGTAATAAAATTTTAAGAAATGAAAAACGTCATTCGGCCTTCTTTTCTTGCCAAACCGGATAGGGTCAGGCTGAGAAATAGGAAAAACAATTTTTCGTTTTGGCTACCATTACTGCCGGCTTGTGTTGGAGCATTCCTAAAAAAAATTTAAAAAAATAGTAAAAAAATTTTAAAAAATAAAGAACTTCATTCTGGCTACATTTCTAGCCAGACCGGATAGGGACATGCCAAAAAAGAGAAAAAAAAAAATTCTTTTTGGGTATCGTTTCCATTGACCTGTGTTGGAGCTTTCCCAAAACCAAATTTTGAAAAAATAGTAAAAAATTTTAAATAAAAAAAAAAAGTCATTCGAGCTACATTTCTAGCCAAACCAGACAAGGACGTGTCGAAAAAGACAATAACAATTTTTTGTTCTGGGTACAGTTTCTACCAACCTTGGTTGGAGCATTCAAAAAACAATTTTTAAGAAAATTGTATAAAATTCAAAAAAAAATAAAAAAACGTCATTTTGGCTAAAACGGACGAGGACTGGCTTAGAAAGATAAACATAATTTTTCGTTCCGCGTATGGTTTCTTCTGACCATGGTTGGAGCATTCCCAATAAATTTTGCAAAACAATTAAAACATGTCATTCAGGCAACATTTCTAGCCAAACCAGACAGGGACATGCCGAAAAAGAGAAACACAATTTTTCGTTCCGGGTACAGTTTCCATCGACTTGGATTCCGAAAAAAAATAGTAAAAAAATTTAAAAAAATAAAAAAGTCATTTAGGATTCATTTCTACCAAAACCTGACTAGGACATGCCGACAAAGAGAAGAAAAAAAACTTTGTTCCGGGTTAGGTTTCTGCCGACCTGGGGGTTGGAGCATTCCCAAACAAATTGTCAAAAAATGTCATTCAGGCATAATATCATGCCAACCTGGTTCGGGACATGCTAAAACAATTTCAAAAAATAAAAAAAAAAATCATTCGGGCTTCATTTCTACCAAAAATGAAATGGGATATGCTGAAAAAGGGAAAAAAATAATAATTTTGTTCTGGGTACGGTTTCTGCAGACCTAGGTTGGAGCATTATCAAAATATTTGTTAAGAAAATTAGAAACAAATTCAAAAAAATAAAAAAAATGTTATTCCGGCTTCATTTCTGGCCAAACAGGACCAGGGCAGGCTGAAAAAGAAAAACACAACTTTTCATTCTGGGTATGGTTTCCATCGACCTTGATTCGAGAATTCATAAAAAAGATTTGAAAAAAACAATAAAAAGTTTTGAACAAAAAAAAAAAATAAAAGTCATTCGGGCTACATTTCTAGCCAAACCGGTCAGGGACGTGTCGAAAAAGAGAAAAACAATTTTTCGTTCTGGGAACGATGTTAGGAATACTATAAACATATGGACAATAATTGTTGTATTGAGATTTAGTTAGTTAATTAGTTAGTTACAATTCCAAGCATGTTAATCACATTTAGCATATGTTGGAATTATTAATGCACATGGGGAATAATAGAACCAATAGGATAAGGCCATGTGGGCCAATGAGATTAGAGCTAGTCTCCTATATGAGATATCAATTGAAGAATAAACCAACTTCTTTGTGCATCTCTCTCTCTCATTCTCTCTCTCTCTATGGAGGGTGACTACCTAGAATTAAGTCAATCGCCCTATAATTCTCATCGATTTACCTATACTTCCCATCAATCTCCATTATGAACCATTAGGTTCCTAACATTTTATATCAGAGACATCGATCTTGATACGAGTGAATATGACCGGCAAGAAATCTTAAAACTGGTGAATGAAGTTTCAAAGAATTTCAATACTTTGTACGAATCTCACAATGCCAACCAGGGTTGAAGCATTCCCAAAATAATTTTAAAAAAGTAGTCTGAAAACTCTAGGATAAAAAAAACGTCATTCGAGCTTCATTTCTAGCCAAACCGGATTAGGAAAGGCCGATAAAGAGAAAAACAATTTTTCGTTCCAGGTACCGTTTCCGCCGACCTGTTTTGGAGCAATCCCAAAAAAAAAGTTTGAAAAAAAACAATAAAAAAATTTTAAAAAATAAGGAACGTCATTTGGGCTACATTTCTAGCCAAACCGGACGGGAAGAGGCTGATAAAGAGAAAAACAATTTTTCGTTCCGGGTACCATTTCCGTTGACCTGTTTTAGAGCAATCCCAAAAAAAATTTGAAAAAAACAGTAATTTTTTTTAAAAAAAATAAGGAACATCATTCGGGCTACATTTCTAGCCAAATCAGACAGGGACTTGTCGAAAAAGAGAAAAACAATTTTTCTTTCTAGGTATCGTTTCCACCGACCTGTGTTGGGGCATTCCCAAAATTTTTTTTGAGAAAAATAGTTAAAAAATTAACATACATAAAAAAACGTCATTCAGGCTTTTTTTCTAGCCAAAGCAGAGCGGGACAAGCCCAAAAATAGAAAAACAATTTTTCATTTCGAAAACAGCTTCTGTCAACTTGGGTTGAAGCATTCCCAATAAAAATTTTAAAAAAATAGTGAAAAGATTTTAAGAAATAAAAAACGCCATTCGGGCTTCATTTCTTACCAAACCGGACAGGTACTGGCCGAAAAATGGGAAAAACAATTTTTTGTTCTGGGTACCGTTACTGCCGGCCTGTGTTGGAGCATTCCCAAAAAAAATTCAAAAAAAATAGTAAAGAAAGTTTAAAAAATAAAGAACTTCATTCAGGTTACATTTTTTGCCAGATCGGACAGGGACATGCCGAAAAGGAGAAAAAAAAATTTTCTTTCCGGGTATCTTTTCCACCAACCTGTGTTGGAGCTTTCCCAAAATATTGAAAAAAATAGTTAAAAAATTTAAAAAAAAAAAAAAAAAAGTCATTCGGGCTACATTTCAAGCCAAACCGGATAGGACGTGTCAAAAAAGATAAGAACAATTTTTCGTTCTGGGTACAGTTTCCATAAACCTAGGTTTCTGCTGACCTAGGGGTTGGAGCATTCCCAAAAAAAATTGTCAAAAAAATTTCATGCAGGCATAATATCAGGCCAAACCGGTTTGGGACATGCTATAAAAATTACAAAAAATAAGAAACATCATTCGGGCTTCATTTCTACAAAAACCGAAATAGGACATGCTAAAAAAAGGAAAAACAATTTTTCATTCCGGGCACAATTTTACCTAGGTTGGAGCATTCCCAAAAAATTTATTAAGAAAATAGGAAAAAAATTCAAAAAAATGAAAAGCATTATTTTGTTTTCATTTTTGGCCAAATCGGACCAAGATAGGCTGAAAAAGAGAAACACAACTTTTCGTTCCAGGTATGGTTTCCACTGACCTTGGTTTGAGCATTCATAAAAAAATTTTGAAAAAAACAATAAAAAATTTTGAAAAAAAAAAAAAAAAGTCAGTCGGGCTACATTTCTAGCCAAACCAATCAGGGACATGCTAAAAAAGAGAAAAACAATTTTTTGTTCTGGGAACGGTGTTAGGAATGCTATAAGCATATGGATAATAATTGTTGTATTAAGATTTAGTTAGTTAATTAGTTAGTTACAATTCAAAGCATGTTAATCACATTTAACACATGTTGGAATTATTAATGCACATAGGGAATAATAGAACTAATAGGATAAGGCCATGTGGGCCAATGAGATTAGAGCTAGTCTCTTATAGATACATGAATGTAATCCAATATGAGATATCAATTGAAGAGTAAACCAACTTCTTAGTGCATTAGTGCATCTCTCTCTCTCTCTCTCTCTCTCTCTCTCTCTCTCTCTCTCTCTCTCTCTCTCTCTCTCTCTCTCTATAGAGGGTAACTACCTCGAATTAAGTCAATTGCCCTATAATTCTCATCGATTTTCCTATAATTCCCATCAATCTCCATTAGGAACCACCAGGTTCCTAACATTTGGTATTAGAGCATTCGATCTTGATACGAGTGAATATGACCGGCAAGAAATCTTAAAAATGGTGAATGAAGTTTCAAAGAATTTCAATACTTTGTACGAATCTCACAATGCCATTTTAGAGAAGGTGGCCTTGGATGAATCTAATGTGGCCATGATGGAAGAGTTCTCAAGATTGCAAGAGGGTCTCGAGAACATGACAGAAGAGGAGTTACAATCTCTTAATTCGATGAAACTCGAAGAACAAATCAAGTTCCAAGAATCAAGTAATGTTGTTGCAAGCCGGGATGTTGATTTTTGTGTCAAAGTAGATGATGATATACATGTATATGCTACCCGTGAAGTTCAGTTGAAAGAACTAACAAAGAAGGTAATAATGATCTTCAAAGAACCAATTCTTGATGCACCAATGGAGGCTTCCATTCAAGAGTCAATGATTTAAGAACTGATGATCCAAGTATCGGTGATCCAAGAATCCAAGATACAAGTGCCAAGAATTTTAGTGGTTCTAGAATAAAATGAGGTCTTGAGGATACAAGAACATTTCAATGTTCAAAGAACCAATGAGACCTTGAAGATTGGAGAACCATTTAAGTCTCAAGAATTTGAGCAAAGTTTGAAGATTTACGAAGAGGAAACCTTCATATGCACAAGATCGCTTGTTAAAGAGAAACACATGAATATGGTGATCAAAATGTCACTACAGTATTGGTCCATTAGAAGATATCCTTTGATGAAGTAGCTATTGAACAACACCACCTTGTGGGCAAAGGTGTTTTTAAAGGAAGGAAAATGTTGGGAATGCTATAAGCATATGGATAATAATTGTTGTATTGAGATTTAGTTAGTTAACTAGTTAGATACAATTTCAAGCATGTTAATCACATTTAGCACATGTTGGAATTATTAATGCACATAGGGAATAATAAAACTACCGGGTTCCTAACAAATGGTTTTCACCAAACTGGGTAGAAGCATTCCCAAAAAAAAATTGTAAAAAAATTTTAAGAAATAAAAAACATCATTCAGGCTTCATTTCTTACCAAACCGGACAGGGACTGGCTGAAAAATGGGAAAAACAGTTTTTCATTCTAGGTACCGTTACTGCCGACCTATGTTGTTGGAGCATTCCCAAAAACAAAATTGAAAAAAATAGTAAACAAACTTTAAAAAATAAAGAACTTCATTCGGGCTACATTTCTAGCCAGATTGGACAGGGACATGCAGAAAAAGAGAAAAACAATTTTTCTTTCCACGTATTGTTTCCACCGACCTGTGTTGAAGCATTCCCAAAAAAAAAAAATAGTTAAAAATTCTAAAAAAAAAGAAAAAAAAAAAAAAGTAATTCGGGCCTCATTTCTAGCCAAATCGGATAAGGACGTGTCGAAAAAGATCAAAACAATTTTTCTTTTCGGGTACGGTTTCCATAAACCTAGGTTGCATCATTCCCAAAATTTCTTTAAAAAAGTAGGAAAAAATATAAATCAATAAAAAAACGTGATTTATCCTCAATTTCTAGCCAATTCGTACTGGGACTGGCCAGAAAAGAGAAAAACAATTTTTATTTCCGAGAATGGTTTCTACCGACCAATGTTGGAGCATTCCTAAAAAATTAATTAAAAAAATGGTATATCAAACCAGGATAGGCTGAATATGAGAGAAACAATTTTTCATTCCGGGTATGGTTTTCGACGACCTTGGTTTTGGGTATTCCCAAAAAAAATTTAAAAGAATAGTAAAACAATTCTTAAAAAAAAATAAAAAAAAAACGTCATTCAGGCAACATTTCTGGCCAAACCAGACAGGGACGTGCTGAAAAAGAGAAAAACAATTTTTCGTTCCAAGTACGGTTTTTACTAAACAAGTTTGAAGCTTTCAATAAGAAATTAAAAAAATAGTAAAAAAATGAAAAATGTCAATCGGGCCACATTTCTAGCCAAACCAGATAGGGGCGTGACGAAAAATTGAAAAACAATTTTTCGTTATGGGAACGGTTTCTGCTAACCTAGTTTGAAGCATTCCCCAAAAAAAAATGTAAACAAATTTTAAAATATAAAAAGCGTCATTCAGTCTTTATTTCTAGCAGACATGACTAGGACAAGCCAAAAAAGAGAAAAACAATTTTTCTTTCCGGGTACCGTTTCCTTCGTGTTGGAGCATTCCTAAAAAATATTTTTAAAAAAAATACTAAACAAATTTTAAAAATAAAGAACGTCATTCGGGCAAATTTTCTAGCCAAATCGGACCATGACAGGCCAAAAAAAGAAAAAAAAAATTTCTTTCCAGGTACCGTTCCCTCCAACTTGTATTGAAGCATTGCGAAAAAAAAAATAAAAAATAAAAAAACATCATTCAGGCTACATTTCTAGCCAAACCAGACAGAGACGTGCCATAAAAGAGAAAAACAATTTTTCGTTACGGGTACGGTTTTCGCCAACCTGGCTTGAAACATTGAAAAAAAAAAAAAAGTAAAAAAATTATAAAAAAAAAAATGTCATTCGAGCTTCATTTCTACCAAAACCTAAATGGGACATGCCGAAAAAGAGAAAAAAGGAAAAAAAAAAAAAATCATTCTGGGTAAGGTTTCCGCCGACTAGGGTTTGAGCATTCCCAAAAAAATTGTCAAAAAAAGTCATTTGGGCTTAATATCTAGCCAAACCGGTTCGGGAAATGCTGAAATAGACAAAAACAATTTTTCTTTCCGGGTACAGTTTCTACTGACCTAGGTTGGAACATTCGAAAAAAATTTATTAAGAAAATTGTATAAAAGTCAAAAAAATAAAAAAACGTCATTATGGCCAAAACGGAAGAGGACAGGCTGAAAAATATAAACACAATTTTTCGTTCTGCGTACGGTTTCCACTGACCATGGTTGGAGCATTCCCAAAAAATATTGAAAAAAATAGTAAAAAAAATTAAAAAAAATGAAAAATGTCATTCATAATTTATTTCTAGCAAATAAGACTAGGACTGGGCTAAAAAGTGAAAAACAACTTTTCATTATGGGCACCATTTCTGTCAACCTGTGTTGGAGCATTCCCAAAAAAGAATTGAAAAAAATAGTAAAAAAATCTTAAGGAATAAAAAACCTCATTCGGGCTACATTTCTAGCCAAGCAAGACAGGGACATGTCGGAAAAGATAAAAACAATTTTTCGTTCCAGGTACGGTTTCCGCCAACAAGGGTTGAAGCATTCCCAAAATAATTTTAAAAAAGTAGTAACAAAACTCTAGGAAACAAAAAACGTCATTCGGGCTTCATTTCTAGCCAAACTGGACTGGGAAAGGCCGATAAAGAGAAAAACAAGTTTTCGTTCCAGATACCATTTCCACCAACCAGTGTTGGAGCAATCCCAAAAAAAATTGAAAAAAACAGTAAAACAATTTTAAAAAATAAGGAACGTCATTTGGGCTAAATTTCTTGCCAAACTGAACAGGGACATGTCGAAAAAGAGAAAAACAATTTTTCTTTCCGGGTATCATTTCCACCGGCCTGTGTCGGGGCATTCCCAAAAAAAAAAAAAATAGTTAAAAAATTAAAAAAAAAAAAGAAAAAAAAGTCATTCAGGCTTTATTTCTAGCCAAAGCAAATAGGGACAGGCCCAAAAATAGTAAAACAATTTTTCGTTCTGAAAACAGTTTCCACCAACCTAGGTTGAAGCATTCCCAATAAAAATTTTTTAAAAAATAGTGAATAATATTTTCAAAAATAAAAAATGTCACTCGAATTTCATTTCTTGGAAAACTGGATCTGGACTGGTCGTAAATGATAAAAATAATTTTTCGTTCTGGGTACCATTTCTGTCGAACATCGATGGAGCATTCCCAAAAACAGTTTGGAAAAATAGTAAAAAAAAAAAAAAAAAAAAAAAAAAAAAAAAAAAAAAAAGAACGTCATTCTTGCTACATTTCTACCAAAACTGGAATGGGACATGCTAAAAAAAGGAAAAACAATTTTTCGTTCTGGGTATGGTTTCTGCCGACCTAGGTTGGATCATTCCCAAAAAATTTATTAAGAAAATTTAAAAAAAAAAAAAAAAACATTATTCTGGCTTCATTTCTGGCCAAACAGGACTAGGACAGGCTGAAAAAGAGAAACACAACTTTTCGTTCCGGGTATGGTTTCCACTGACCTTGGTTGGAGCATTCTCAAAAATAATTTGAAAAAAATAGTAATTTAAAAAAAAAAAAAAAGTCATTCGAGCTACATTTCTGGCGAAATTGGGGAGTGACGAGCCAAAAAAGAGAAAAACAATTTTTCGTTCCGGGAATGGTTTTCGCCAAACTGAGTTGAAGCATTCCCCAAAAAAATAGTAAAAAATTTTTAAGAAATAAAAAACGTCATTCAGGCTTCATTTCCCACCAAACTGGACTGGGACTGGCCGAAAATGCGAAAAATAATTTTTCGTTCTGGGTACCATTACTGCCGGCCTGTGTTGGAGCATTCCCTAAAAAAATTCAAAAAAAATAGTAAAGAAATTTAAAAAATAAAGAACTTTATTCGGGCTTCATTTCTAGCCAGAACGGACAGGGACACTCTAAAAAAGAGAAAAGAAAATTTTTCTTTCCAAGTATCATTTCCACTGACCTGTGTTGGAGCATAACCAAAAATTTTTTTGAAGTGAATAAAAAAAATCATTCGGGCTAAATTTCTTGCCAAACCGGAAAGGGACGTGTTAAAGATAAAAACAATTTTTCGTTCCAGAAACAATTTCCACAAACTTGGGTTGCATCATTCCCAAATTAAAAAAAAAAATAGTAAAAAAATATAAATAAATAAAAAAAGTCATTCAGCCTTTATTTCTAGCCAAACTGGGCTAGGACTGGCCGGAGAAGAGAAAAATAATTTTTATTTCCGAGTATGGTTTCCGCCGACCTAGGTTGGAGCATTCCCAAAAAATTTATTAAAAAAATAGTAAATATTGGTTTGGAGTATTCCCAAAAAAAATTTAAAAGAATAGTAAAAGAATTCTAAAAAAAAAAAACATCATTTAGGCTTTTTTTTCTAGCCAAACCGGATAGGGACAGGCTGAAAAAGAGGGAAAAAAATTTTCTTTCTGGGTATAGTTTCCAACAAATTGAATTGGAACTTTCCCCAAAAAAATAGTAAAAAAAATGGAAAAAATAAAAAACATCATTCGGGCAACATTTGTAGCCAAACCGGACAGGGATGTGCCGAATAAGAGAAAAACATTTTTCATTCCAGGTACGGTTTTCGCTAAACAAGTTTGAAGCATTCAAAAAATAAAAATAAAAAAATGGTAAAAAATAAAAAACATCATTCGGGCTTCATTTTTAACCAAACCAAACCGGGATTGGTCATAAAAGAGAAAAATAATTTTTCCATCAATCTCCAATGACTGCATCTCTCTGAAAAAAAAAATTTTCCATCATTCAGGCTGCATCTCTCTCTCTCTCTCTCTCTCTCTATGGGGGGTGACTAAGTCGAATTAAGTCAATTGCCCTATAATTTTCATCAATTTCCCTATAATTCCCATCAATCTCCATTAGGAACCACCGGGTTCCTAACATTTGGTATTAGAGCCTTCGATCTTGATACGGGTGAATATGACCGGCAAGAAATCTTAAAAATGGTGAATGAAGTTTCAAAGAATTTCAATACTTTGTACGAATCTCACAATGCCATTTTAGAGAAGGTCAAAGCCTTGGATGAATCTAATTTGGCCATGAAGGAAGAGCTCTCAAGATTGCAAGAGGTTCTCCAGAACATGATGGAAGACGAGTTACAATCTCTTATTCAATGAAACTCCAAGAACAAATTAAGTTCAAAGAATCTAGTAATGTTGTTGCAAGCCAGGATGTTGATTTTTGTGTCAAAGTGGATGATGATATACATGTACATGCTGCCCTTGAAGTTTAGTTGAAAGAAGCAATAAAGAATGTGATAATGATCTTCCAAGAACCAATTCTTGATGCACCAATGGAGGCTTCCATTCAAGAGTCAATGATTTAAGAACTGGTGATCCAAGTATCGGTGATCCAAGAATCCAAGATACAAGTGCCAAGAATTTTCATGGTTCTATAATAAATTTAGGTCTTAATGATACAAGAACATTTCAAAGTTCAAAGAACCAATGAGACCTTGAATATTGGAGAACCATTGAAGACTCAAGAATTTGAGCAAAGTTTGAAGATCTACGGAGAAGAAACCTTCATGTGCAAAAGACCGCTTGTCAAAGAGAAATGCATGAATATGGTTATCAAAATGTCACTACGGTATTGGTCCATTGGAAGATCTCCTTTGATGAAGATGCTATTTCACAACACCACCTTGTGGGCAAGGTGTTTTTAAGGGAGGAAAAAGTTAGGAATGCTATATGCATATGGATAATAATTGTTGTATTGAGATTTAATTAATTAATTAGTTAGATACAATTCCAAGCATGTTAATCACATTTAGCACATGTTGAAATTATTAATGTACATGGGGAATAATAGAACAAATAGGATGAGGCCATGTGGACCAATGAGATTAGAGCTAATCACCTATAAATACATGAATGTAATCCAATATGAGATATCAATTGAAGAATAAACCAACTTCTTAGTGCATTATTGCATCTCTCTCTCTCTCTCTCTCTCTCTCTCTCTCTCTCTCTCTCTCTCTCTATATAGAGGGTGACTACCTCGAATTAAGTCAATTGCCCTATCCCATTGATTTCCCTATAATTCCCCTCAATCTCCATTAGGAATTAGGTGCCTTTGGTTTTCGCCAAACAAGGTTGAAGCATTCCCAAAAAAATTAAAAAAAAAAATAGTAAAAATCTTTTAAAAAATAAAAAACTTCATTCGGGCTTCATTTCTTACCAAACCGAACAGGAACTGGCCGAAAAATGGGAAAAACAATTTTTCGTTCTGGGTACCGTTACTGCCGGCCTGTGTTGGAGCATTCCCAAAAAGATTCAAAAAAAATAGTAATGAAATTTTAAAAAATAAAGAACTTCAGTCAAGCTACATTTTTAGCCAGACTGGACAGGGACATGTCGAAAAAAAGAAAAATGATTTCTCATTCCAAGTACAGTTTCTGCCGACCTGGGTTGGAGCATTCCTAAAAAAATAGTAAAAAAATTCAAAAAGTAAAAACCATCAATCGGACTTCATTTCTACCAAAATCGGAATGGGACATACTGAAAAAGGGAAAAACAATTTTTTGTTTTGGGTACGGTTTCTGTCGACCTAGGTTGGAGCATGCCCAAAAAATTTATTAAGATGATTGTAAAAAAATTAAAAAAAAAAATGTTATTATGGTTTCATTTCTGGCCAAACCTGGCCAAGACAGGCCAAAAAAGAGAAACACAACTTTTCGTTCTGGGTATGGTTTCCACCGACCTTGGTTGGAGCATTCCCAAAATTCTTTTGAAAAAAACAGTAAATTGTAAATTTTTTTTTTTTTTAAAGTCTTTTGGGCTACATTTCTAGCCAAAACGGGCAAGGTCGTGCCAAAAAAGAGAAAAGCAATTTTTTGTTCTGGGAACGGTTTCCGCCAAACTGGGTTGAAGCATTCCCATAAAAAAAAAGTAAAAAAAAAAAATGAAGAAATAAAAAAAAGTCATTCAGCTATCATTTCTTACCAAACCGGACAAGGACTGGGCGAAAAATGGGAAAAATAGTTTTTCTTTCTGGGTACGGTTACTATCGGCCTGTGTTGAAGCCTTCCCAAAAAAAATAAAAATAAAAAATAGTAAAGAAATTTTAAAAAATAAAGAACTTCACTCGGGCTACATTTCTTGCCACACCGAACAGGGACATGTCGAAAAAGAGAAAAACAATTTTTCTTTTCGAGTATTGTTTCCACCGACCTGTGTTGGGGCATTCCCAAAATAAAATTTGAAAAAAATAGTTAAACATTTTAAATAAAAAAAGTCATTCGGGCTACATTTCTAGCCAAACCGGATAGGGACATGTCGAAAAAGATAAAAACAATTTTTCGTTCCGGGTATGGTTTCCACAAACCTGGATTGCATCATTCCCAATTTTTATTAAAAAAATAGTAAATAAATAAATAAACAAATAAAAAACTTCATTCAGCCTTTATTTCTAGCCAAACCAGGTTAGGACTAACTAGAACAGAGAAAAACAATTTTTATTTCTGAGTATGGTTTCCACCAACCAATATGTTGGAGCATTCCCAAAAAATATATTAAAAGATAGTGAAAAAATTTCAAAAAATTAAAAAACGTCATTCTGGATTCATTTTAGGCTAAATTGAACCGTGATAGGTTGAATAAGAGAGAAACAATCTTTCGTTCCGGTTAGGGTTTCCACCGACCATAAAAAATTTGAAAAAAATAATAAAAAAATTTTAGAAATAAAAAAAGGCCATACGGGCTACATTACTAGTCAAGTCGGACAGGGACATGCCAAAAAAGAGAAATACAATTTTTCGTTCCGAGTATGGTTTTCGCCGACCTTGGTCAGAGCATTCCCAATAAAAATTTAAACAAATAGTTAACACATTCAAATAATAAATAAAAAATGTCATTCAGGTTTTTTTTTTTTTTTTTTTTTTTTTTTTTTTTTTTTTTCTAGCCAAACAAGACCAGGACTGGCCAAAAAGAGAAAAACAATATAAAATTTTAAGGAATAAAACACCTCATTGGGCCTACATCTCTAGCCAAACTGGATAGGGACTTGTCAAAAAAGATAAAAACAATTATTCATTCCGGGTGCGGCTTCCGCCAACCTGGCTTGAAGCATTCCCAAAATAATTTTCAAAAAAGAGTAGGAAAATTCTAGGAAATAAAAAACGACATTTAGGCTTCATTTCTAGCCAAATCGGACCGGGACAGGCCCAAAAACAGTAAAACAATTTTTTTTCCGCCAAACTGGGTTGAAGCATTCCCAATAAAAATTTTAAAAAATAAAAAACGTCATTCAGATTTTATTTCTAGCAAAACTAGATCTTGACTAGCCGAAATAGAAAAAAAAAAAAAAAACATTTTGTTCAGGGGTAATATTTCAGTCGAACTGTAACGGTGCATTCCCAAAAACAATTTGAAAAAATAGTAAAAAAGTTTTAAAAAATAAAGAACATCATTCGGGTAACATTTCCCAAACCAGATCGGGACATGCCAAAAAATATAAAAAAATCTATTTTTCATTCTGAGTATGGTTTTCCCTGACCTAGGTTGGAGCATTCTCAAAACATTTATTAGAAAAATAGAATGTGAATTCAAAAAAAAAATGAAAAGCATCATTTTGGCTTCATTTCTGGCCAAACTGGAGCCAAATTGGCGGAAAACGAGAAAAAAAAAATTTCGTTCCGAACATGGTTTCCGCCGACCTTGGTTGAAGCATTCCCAAAAAAATTTTAAAAGAATCGTAAAAAAATTCTAAAAACCATAAAACGTCACTCAAGTTTTTTTTCTGGCGAAACCAAACTGGGACATGCTGAAATAGAGAAATACCATTTTTCATTCTGGGTACAGTTTCTGCCAACTTGGGTTGAAGCATTCCCAAAAAAATAGTAAAAAAAAGAAAAAGAAAAATAAAAACATCATTCGAGCTTCATTTCTACCAAAACTGGAATGGGACATGCTGAAAAAGGGAAAAAAAATTTCTCATTTCAGGTACGGTTTTTGCTGACAAAGGTTGGACCATTCCCAAAATATTTATTAAGAAAACTGTAAAAAAATTAAAAAAAATGTTATTCTGGCTTCATTTCTGGCCAAACCGGACTAGGACAGGCCGAAAAAGAGAAACACAATTTTTGGTTCCGGGTATGGTTTCCACCGACCTTGGTTGGAAACATTCCCAAAACAATTTTAGAAAAAAAAGAAAAAAATTTTGAAAAAAAAAAAAAAAAACGTCATTCGGGCTACATTTCTAGCCAAACCAAATAGGGATGTGCCGAAAAAGAGAAAAACAATTTTTGATTTCGGGAACGATTTCTGCCAAACTGGATTCAAGCATTCCCAAAAAGAATTTAAAAAAATAGTAAAAATATATAAATAAATAAAAAACGTCATTCAAGCTTTTTTTTCTAGCCAAACCGGACAGGGATTTGCCAGAAAAGAGAAAAACAATTTTTATTTCTGAGTATGGTTTCCGCCGATGTAGGTTGGAGCATTTCCAAAAAATTTATTAAATAAATTGTGAAAAAATTCAAAAAAAAAAAAAAACGTCATTCTGGCTTCATTTCTGACCAAATCAAACTAGAATAGGCTGAAAAAGGGAGAAACAATTTTTTGTTCCAAGTATGGTTTCCGATCTTCGTTTGGAGTATTTCCAAAAAAAAAATTAAAAGAATTGTAAAAAAATTCTAAAAAATAAAAAATGTCATTCAGGCTTTTTTTTTCTAGCCAAATCGAACAAGGACAGGCTGAAAAAGAGAAAAACAATTTTTCTTTCTGGGTACAGTTTCCAACGACCTGTGTTGGAACATATCCAAAAGAAATTTGAAAAAAATAGAAAAAATTTTGAAAAAATTAAAAAACATCATTTGGGCTACATTTCTAGCCAAACTGGATAGGGAAGTGCCAAAAAAGCAAAAAACAATTTTTTGTTCCAGGTTTGAAGCATTGAAAAAAAAAATAAAAAAAATAGTAAAAAAAAAAAAAATGTCGTTCGGACTTCATTTCTAACCAAACCAAATCAGGACAGGTCAAAAAAAAAAAGAAAAATAATTTTTCATTTCGGGGTATCGTTTCCGTCGTGTGTTGGTGCATTTCCTAAAAAATTTGAAAAAATAGTAAAATTAAAAATAAAAAAAAAAAACAGAAAAAGTCATTCAGGGACCATTTCTAGCCAAACCGGACAAGGACATGCCGAAAAAGAGAAAGACAATTTTTCGTTTTGGGTACAGTTTCCCCCGACTTGGATTCCTAAAAAAATAGTAAAAAATTTTTAAAAAATAAAAAAGTCGTTCGGTATTCATTTCTACCAAAACGTTACTGGGACATGCCAAACAATAGGTAAAAAAAAATTTCGTTCCTGGTCAGGTTTCTGCTGACCTGGTGATGCGAACCTCAATCGGTACGCTTTGAAACCCCACAAATAATATTGGAATATTTTCCTAGGAAAGCTAAAATTTAGAATTTGATAGAACCCTGACCCAACGTTTATAAGTGAAACGCAAACCAAAAGTATAAGTAACAGACCTTGACCAAATGATTTTAATTGAATCATGAACTAAAGGTATAAAGTTCCTGAAGACCACAAGGATGAATCCCTGATAAGTTCACAGTTCCTGAAAAACCAAAAGAAAAGCAAAGCTACACCTTTTCTGCCAAAAAGTAAAAAAACAATTTTTCGTTCTGACTAAGGTTCCCGCCAACCTTGGTTGGGGCATTCCCAAAAAATTTATTTAAAAAATGGTAAATAAATTCAAAAAAAAATGAAAAACATCATTCTGGCTTCATTTCTGGCCAAACCTAACCCAGATAGGCTGAAAACAAGAAGAAAAAATTCGTTCCGGACATGGTTTCCGCTGACCATGGCTGAAGCAAAAAATTTTTGAAAGAGTCGTAAAAAAATTCTAAAAAACATAAAACGTCACTCAAGCTTTTTTCTGGCCAAACCAAACTGGGACAAGCTGAAAAAAAGAAAAAATAATTTTCTTTCTGGGTACTTTTTCTGCAGACCTATGCTGGAGCATTCCCAAAATAGATTTGACAAAAAAAGTAAAAAAATTATAAAAAATAAAAAACAATGTTCGGGCTACATTTCTAGCCAAATCGGACAGGGATGTGCCCAAAAAACAATTTTTCATTCCAAGAACAGTTTCCGCCAAACTGGCTTGAAGCATTCCAAAAAAAATTTAAAAAAAAGGAAAAAAATTTTAAGAAATAAAAAACGTCATCGGAGCTTCATTTCTTGCAAACCGGACTGGGACAGGCTGGAAAATAAGAAAACAATTTTTCATTCCTGGTACCGTTTTCGTTGACCAGTGTGCATTCCCAAAAAAAAAAATTAAAAAAATAGGAAAAAAAACTTTAAAAAATAGAGAACGTAATTCAGGCTACATTTCTAGCTAAACCAGATTGGGACATGCTGAAATAGAGAAAAACAATTATTCTTTCCAGGTATCATTTCCACTGACCTATGTTGGAGCATTCCCAAAAAAAACATTTAAATATTTTAAATAAATAAAAAACGTCATTTGGGCTACATTTCTAGCCAAACTGGATAGGACATGTCGAAAAACATAAAAACAATTTTTCTTTCCAGGCACGGTTTCGGCAAACATGGGTTGAAGCATTCCCAAAAAAATTTGAAAAAAACTAGATAAATAAAAAACGTAATTCAGCCATTATTTCAAGCTAAACCGGACTGGGACTGGCCAGAAAAGAGAAAAACAATTTTTATTTGCAGGTACCGTTTCCGCCGAAAAAGAGAAAAAACAATTTTCGTTTTGGGTTAGTTTCTGCCGACCTGGGTTGGACCATTCCCTAAAAAATTGTCAAAAAAAGTCAATCGGGCTTAATTTCTAGCAAAAGCAGTTCGGGACATGTTGTAAAAAAGAAAAACAATTTTTCATTCTGGGTACGATTTCTGCCGACCCAGGTCGGAGCATTCCCAAAATTTTTTTTAAAGAAAATAGTAAAACAAATTCAAAAAAAAAAAAAAAAAAAAAAACGTCATTCTCGCTTCATATCTAGCCAAACCGGATCAGGACAGGCTGAAAGGAGAAACACAATTTTTCGTTTTGTGTATGGTCTCCGCCGACCTTGGTTAGAGCATTCCCAAAAAAATTTAATAAAACATCATTCGGGCTACATTTCTAGCCAAACAGAACAGGCATGTGCCGAAAAAGAGAAAAACGATTTTTCGTTCCGGGTACCATTTCCATCGAACCATGGTGGAGCATTCCCTAAAAAATTTGAAAAAAATAGCAAAAAAATTTTAAAAATAAAAAAACATCATATGGGCTACATTTCTAGCCAAGTCGGACAGGGACATGTCGAAAAAGAGAAATACAATTTTTCATTCCGGGTACAGTTTCCGCCAACCTGGGTTTGTGCATTCCCAAAAAAATAGTAAAAAACTTTCAAAAAATAAAAGAATCATTCAGGCTTCATTTCTACCAAAACCGGAATGGGACATGCTGAAAAAGGGAAAAACAATTTCTCATTCGGGGTACGGTTTCTGCCAACAAAGGTTGGAGCATTCCCAAAAAATTTATTAAGAAAACTATAAAAAAATTCAAAAAAAAAAGTTGTTATTTTAGCTTCATTTCTGGCCAAACCGGACCAGGACAGGTCGAAAAAGAGAAACACAATTTTTGGTTCTGGTTAAGGTTTCCACCGACCTTGGTTGGAGCATTCCCAAAACAATTTGGAAAAAAATAGAAAAAAATTTGGAAAAAAAAAAAAGGTCATTCGGGCTACATTTCTAGCCAAGCCGAACAGGGACGTGCCAAAAAAGAGAAAAACAGTTTTTGGTTCTGGGAATGGTTTCCACCAAATTGGATTCAAGCATTCCCAAAAAAAAAATTTAAGACAAATATAAATAAATAAATAAAAAACGTCATTCTGCCGTTATTTCTAGCCAAACCGGACAGGGACTTGCTAGAAAAGAGAAAAAGCAATTTTTATTTCTGAGTATGGTTTCCGCCGACGTAGGTTGGAGCATTCCCAAAAAATTTATTAAAGAAATTGTAAAAAAAAAATTCAAAAAAATAAAAAAACGTCATTCTGGCTTCATTTCCGGCCAAATCAGACCATAGGCTGAAAAATGGAGAAACAATTTTTCATTCCAGGTATGGTTTCTGAAGACCTTGGTTTGGATTATTCCCAAAAAAAAATTTAAAGGAATTGTAAAAAAGTTCTAAAAAACAAAAAAGAAACGTCATTCAGTCTTTTTTTCTAGCCAAACCAGACAAGGACAGGTTGAGAAAGAGAAAAACAATTCTTCTTTCTGGGTACAGTTTGCAAAGACTTGTGTTGGAAAATTTCCAAAAGAAATTTGAAAAAAATAGAAACAAATTTTAAAAAATAAAAAACATCATTCGGGCAACATTTCTAGCCAAATCGGACAGGGACGTGCCGAAAAAGCAAAAAACAATTTTTCGTTCCACGTATGGTTTTTGCTAAACAGGTTTGAAGCATTCAAAAAAAATTAAAAAAAATAGTAAAAAAATAAAAAAATATCGTTCGGGCTTCATTTCTAACCTAACCAAACCGAGACAGGTTAAAAAAAAGAAAAATAATTTTTCATTCTGGGTACCGTTTCCGTCTAGTGTTGGTGCTTTTCCTAAAAAATTTGAAAGAATAGTAAAAAATTTTTAAAAACAAAAAATGTCATTCAAGCAACATTTTTAGACAAACCGGTAGGGACATGCGAAAAAAGAGAAACACAATTTTTTGTTCTGGGTACAGTTTCCCCCGACCTGGATTCCCAAAAAAATAGTAAAAAATAAAAAAGTCATTCGGGATTCATTTCTACCAAAACCTTATTGGGACTTGCCAAAAAATAGAAAAAAAAATTTCGTTCCGGGTTAGGTTTCTGCCGACTTGGTGATGCAAACCTCAATCGGCATGCTTTGAGACTCAACAAATAATATTGGAATATTTTCCCAAGAAATCTAAAATTTAGATTTTGATAGAACCCTAGCCCAACGTTTGTAAGTGAAGTGCGAATCAAAAGTATAAGTAACAAACCTTGACCTAATGATTTTAATTGAATCTTGAACCGAAGGTATAAAGTTTAAACGCTACAAGGAAGAATCTCTGATAAGTTCACAGTTCCTGAAGAACCTAAAGAAGGGCAAAGCCTCACATTTTCTGATTTTTATTCAAATAGTTACATACTTAAGGGCCTATATAAGTGCTCTATAAAACTTTACAGACAAGAAAATATATTCTAAAATAAATCATAATGGATACCTAACTATATCAGGAATCAAATTTGACCTAAAAAGCATTAAATGCACCTAAAAATAAGGAAAGAAATCACCTAAACCTAAAATAACGTTTTTTCCTCGAGTTCATCTTTGAAATCTGAAATCTTCCGCTCCAAATAAACAAATACTTCGAATACTTTAATGACTTGATCAGATTGGGAAACTTGAATCCTTCAAAAAGTGTAGCATGAAATTTCTTCTCATCTACTTTCAATTTATTTGCAACATCAATCAACAAAGGGTGGACAATAAAATCAAAATTTTCTACTCCAAGGAAATCAACATATTGTGTTTTCATCTTCAACAAATCAACTAAGACTTGAGGATTGTGAGTGGTGGACTCATCCTCATATTTGACCTCAATAGAATCTTCCATAATGTTCTCAATAATTACCATCTCTTTTTTTTTTTTTTTTTTACTTTTTCTTTTCTTTTGAGCTTGGTGCACGAATTTAACCTAGTGCACGTCACAAAATAAGAACAAGGAATAATGAACACAAAAGGAACAAGATAAGATGATAACAGGAAACAAAAGATAGAGGGATAGAAAACTGATTTTAGAACCTGTGCTTTGATACTAAATGATGTGAACCTCAATCGCCACGCTTTGAGACCCAACAAATAATATTGGAATATTTGCCCAGGAAAGCTAAAATTCAGATTTTGATAGAATTCTGACCTAACGTTTATAAGTGAAACGCAAACAAAAAAAAGTACATCAAAAAAAGTTTGAACGCCACAAGGAAGAATCCCTAATAAGCTCACTGTTCCTGAAGAAACAAAAAAAGTGCAAAGCCTCACCTTGTCTGATTTTTATTCAATAATATATCAAAAACGTTTACAGACTTAAGGGCCTATTTAAGGGCTCCATAAAACTTGACAGACAAGAAAATATATTCTAAAATAACTCATAATTGATACCTAAACCTAAGGAAAGAAATCACCTAAACCTAAAATAACGTTTTTTTACATAAAAATACCAAAAATAATTAATTACAATAATTAAATAGTAAATTGTGTACCACATCACTTGGGTTGGAGCATTCCCAAAAAAATTGTCAAAAAAAGTCTTTCGAGCATAATATCGGGCTTCATTTCTAACCAAACCGGACTGGAATATGTCGAAAAAGAGAAAAAAAAATTTTCTTTTCAAGTACGATTTCCGCCAAATAGGGTTGGAGCATTCCCAACAAATTTGAGAAAAAATAGTAAACAAATTTTAAAAAATAAAAAATGTCATTCGAGCATAATTTCTAGCCAAACCGAATCGAGACACGCTAAAAAAGAGAAAAATAATTTTTTTTTTCAAGGTACGATTTCCACCGACCAATGTTTGAGCATTCCCAAAAAATTTATAAAAATTATAGGAAAAAAAAATTAAAAAAAAACGTCATTCTGGCTTCATTTCTAGCCAAACCGGACTAGGATAGGCTGAAAAAGAGAAGAATTTTTCTTCCCGAGTACGGTTTCCGTTGACCTTGGTTGGAGGATTCCCAAAAAAAATTTGAAAAAATTGTAAAAAAGTTTTAAAAAATGAAAAAATTCATTCAAGCTTTATTTCTAGCCAAACCGGACCGGGCAGGTCGAAAAAGAGAAAAACAAATTTTCGTTCCGGGTACCTTTTTCGCCAACCTGTGTTGGGGCATTCCCAAAAAAACTTTGTAAAAAATAAAAAACATCATTCAGGTTTTATTTCTAGCCAAACCGGATCGGTGCAGGCCCAAAAAGAATAAAACAATTTTTCTTTCCTAGTACCGTTTTTGCCGACCTATGTTGAAGCATTCCCAAAAAAAAAAAAAAAAAAAAAAAAAAAAAAAAACAATAATTTTTCTTGTTCTTTTTTTAAAAATCATCATTCAGACTTATTTTCTAGCCAAGCCAGGCAAGGACAAGCTGAAAAATAGAAAAACAATTTTTAGTTCTGGGTATGGTTTCTGCTAGACTGGCTTCATTTATTGCCAAACTGAACGGGATAGGCTGAAAGAGAAACAATTTTTCATTCCAGGTACTGTTTCTGCCCACCTGTGTTGGAGCATTCCAGACAAAAATAAAAATAAAAAAATAAAATAAAAAACATCATTCGGGCAAGATTTATAGCCATACCAGATAGCGGCATACCGGAAAAGAGGACAACAACTTTTTGTCCCGAGTACGGTTTCCACTAAACTGGGTTGAAGAATTCCCAAAAATAATTTGACAAAAATAGTAAAAAAAATTTAAGAAATAGAAAACGTCCTTTGGGCTTCATTACTACCAAAACTGGACTGTGACAAGCTGTAAAAGAGAGAAAAAAAAAACTTTCATTCCTCTTATGGTTTCCATTGACCTGGGTTGGCGCATTCCCAAAAAAATTGGGAAAAAATAGTAAGAAATCTTAAAAAATTAAAAATGTCATTCAAGCTTCATTTGTAGCTAAACTAGATCGGGACACGCAGAAAAAGAGAAAAAAAAATGTTTGGCTCTGGGTATGGTTTCTGTCAACCTATGCTGGAGAATTCTAAAAAAAAAAATTTGAAAATATTGTAACAAAATTTCAAAAGTAAAAAATGTCATTCGGGCTTAATTTCTAGCCAAACAAGATCAGGACGTGCAAAAAAAGAGAAAAACAATTTTTAGTTCCGAGTACGGTTTTCGTTGACCAAGGTTGGAGCATTCCCAAAAAAGATATTAAAAAAATAGTAAAACAATTCGAAAAAAAAAAAAAAAAAAAACTTTATTCTAGCTTCATTTCTGGCGAAACTAGACCATGACAGGCATAAAAAGAGGAAAAAAATATTTTGTTCTGAGTATGGTTTCCGCCAACCCTGGTTGGAGTATTCCAATTTTACTTTAAAAAAAATATTAAAAAATAAAAAACATCATTGGAGCATTCCCAAAAAAGCGAGACAGACTGAAAAAGACAAAACGATTTTTCGCCTTTTGTTGGAGCATTCCCAAAAAAACAAATTCAAAAAAATAGTAAAAATATTTTTAAAAATAAAAAAAAATTGTTCGGGATACATTTCTAGCCAAAACGGACTGGGACGTGCCGAAAAAGAGAAAAACAATTTTTCGTTCCGGGTACAGTTTTCGCCGACCTGGGTGTGAGCATTCCCAAAGAGAATAGCAAAAAAAATAAAAAAAGAAATTCGGGTTTCATTTCTACCCAAACCAGATTGGGACTTGCCGAAATAGCGGAAAAACTTTTTTCATCCCGGGCACGGTTTCTGCCGACTTGGGTTGGAGCATTCCAAAAAAAATTGTGATAAAATTGTAACAAAAGTTTAAAAAAATAAAAAATCTCATTCAATCTTAATTTGTAGCCAAATCGGTTCAAAACCTACCGAAGAAGAGAAAAACAATTTTTCGCTCCAGGTATGGTTTCTGCCGAACTAGGTTAAAGCGTTCAAAAAATATTTATTAAAAAAGTATTATGAGAAAAAACAATTTTTCGTTGTGGGTACAGTTTCCGTAGACCTTCCTTGGAGCATTCCCAATAAAATTTTAAACAAATAGTAAAAAATTATAAAAATAATAAACTTCATTCAATTTTTCTTTCCTGGTATGGTTTCCGCCAACCTTGGTTCCCTAAAAAATAGTAAAAAAATTTTAAAAATAAAACAACATCATTCGGGCTTCATTTCTACCGACCTGGGTCGGAGCATTCCTAGAAAAATTGTGAAAAAATAGTAACCAAATTTTAAAAAATGAAAAATGTCATTCGTGCATAATTTCTAGCCAAACCGAATTGGGACGTGTTGAAAAAGTGAAAAATAATTTTTCGTTTCAGGTACGGTTTCCGCTGACCAAGGTTGGAGCACTCCCAAAAAATTTATTAAAAATATAGTAAAAAAAAATTCAAAAATATAAATAAATAAGAAAAACGTCATTATGGCTTCATATCTAGCCAAATCAGACGAGGATAGGCTGAAAAAGTGAAGAATTTTTCATTCGGAGTTTGGTTTCCGTTGACCTTGGTTGGAGGATTCCCAAAAAAAAATTTAAAAAAAAAGTAAAAAAGTTTTAAAAAATAAAAAACTTCATTCAAGCTTTATTTCTAGCCAAACCGTTTTGCATTCTGGGTACCGTTTTCTAGCCAAATTGAAAAAGGGAAAAACAATTTTTTGTTCTGGGTACCATTTCCGCCAAACTGTGTTGAGCATTCCCAAAAAAATTTGAAAAAAATAGGGAAAAAAAAAATGTCATTCCGATTTTATTTCTAGCCAAACCGGACCGGGGCAGGCCCAAAAAGAGTAAAACTATTTTTTTTCCTGGTACCCTTTTTACTGACGTATTTCTAGCCAAACCGGACCGGGGCAGGCCCAAAAAAAAATAAAATTGAAAAAAATAGTAAAATTTTTTTTAATAAAAAAATCGTCATTTGGACTTATTTTCTAGCCAAACCCGACAGGGACATGCCAAAAAATAGAAAAACATATCTTAGTTTCGAGTACGGTTTCAGCCAGACTAGGTTGAAGCATTCCCAAAATTAAAAAAAAAATAAAAAAATAAAATAAAATAAATAAAATACGCCATTCACGCTTCATTTGATGAGAGCCAACAAACATTCAAGGATCCATTGCATGTTCCAGTTCGGCCTATTACAAGAGCAAGATCCAAGAAGATCAAGGAACCACTTAATGGGCTGATTCAAGAGATTTGTGCCGATTCTAACGCCGAACATTCCAAACTTGGCCCAAAGGAAGATGAATGCGTAATAAATTTAATCCAAGCTATTAAAGGCTGATCTGGCTTAATTGGGAGTAATTTATGGCGTGGATTAATAGCAAATTGACTTCCAACTCTATATCAGTTAATGAAGATTTTTTCGTATTCTAAAGCTGCTATTTTAGACCAAATCTACTTGAATTTAGGGCTTTTATTATTTAGAACGTTTTTTTTAGCTATTTTCCTATTTTGGATCTGCTAATTTCAGAACAAATCAACTTTTATTTAGGGTTTTATTATTTAATACGTTTTTTTTATATTTTTTATTTTTCAGTCATGTCTTATAAATAGCATGCACTCATTGTAATTGAAAATCATTGAATACAAATCAGAAAAGGTGAGGCTTTGCTCTTCTTTTTGGTTCTTCAGGAACTGTGAACTTATCAGGGATTCTTGCCAAAATAGATTGGGATATGCTGAAAAAGAGAAAAACAGTTTTTAGTTCTTGGTACGGTTTCTGCTTACCGAGATTGGAGCATTCTCGAAAAATATATTAAGAAAATAGCAAAGAAATTTGAAACTCGAAAAAATAAAAAAAAATGTTATCCTGGCATCATTTCTGGCCAAACTGGACCAGGACAGGCATAAAAAGAGGAAAACAATTTTTTTTTCCGAGTATGGTTTCCGCCGACCTTGGTTGGAGCATTTCAAATTTTTTTAAAAACTAAAAAACATCATTCAGGCATTATTTCTAGCCAAACTGGACCGAATCAAGCTAAAAAAGAGAAAAACAGTTTTCTTTCCGAGTATCATTTTCGCCATTTCTTGGTGCATTCCCCAAAAAACTTCAAAAAAATAGTATAAAAATGTGTAAAAATATATAAAAAAAAAAAATTATTCGGGCAACATTTCTAGCCAAGACGGACTGGGATGTGCCAAAAAAGAGAAAAACAATTTTTCGTTCCGAATACAATTTCTGCCGACCTGGGTGTGACCATTCCCAAAAAGAAAAGCAAACAAATTTAAAAAATTAAAAAATGAAATTCAGGCTTCATTTCTACCCAAACCGAACTGGGACTTGCCGAAATAGTGGAAAATTTTTTTTCGCTCCAAGCACGGTTTCCGTCGACTTGGATTGGAGCATTCCCAAAAAAATTGTGAGAAAATACTAACAAAATTTTAAAATATAGAAAATCTCATTCGATCTTAATTTCTAGCCAAACTGGTTCGAAACATGCCAAAAAAGAGAATCAATTTTTCGTTTCGGGTATGGTTTCTGCCGAACTTGGTTCCCAAAATATAGTAAAAAAAATTTTAAAAGTGAAAAAGGTCAAGGCTTAATTTCTACCCAAACCGGATCAGAACATGTCTAAAATGAGAGAAAAAAAATATTCATTTCAAGTACGGTTTCTGCTAACCTGGGTCGAAGCATTCCCAAAAAAATTGTGAAAAAATAGTAACCAAATTTTAAAAAATAAAAAATTCTATTCGATCTAGCCAAACTAGTTTGGAACATGCCAAAAAAGAGAAAAACAATTTTTCATTTCGGGTATGGTTTCTGCTGAACTAGGTTAAAGCATTCCCAAAAAAATTATTAAAAAATTGTAAAATTTCGTTTAAAAAAAAAAAAACGTCATTGTGGCAACATTTCTTGCCAAACCAGTCCATGAAAGGCTGAAAAAGAGAAGAAAACAATTTTTCATTCTGGGTACGGTTTACGCATATGGCTGGAGCCTTCCCAAAACAAATTTAAGCAAATAGTAAAAAATTTTGAAAAAATAAAAAACTTCATTCAAGCTTTGTTTAAGCGAAACTGGACCGAGATACGCCGAAAAAGAGAAAAACAATTCTTCGTTCTGGGTGCGGTTTCCGCCGACCTTGGTTCCCAAAAAAACTAGTAAAAATTTTTTAAAAGTGGAAAACGTCATTCTTGCTTAATTTCTACCCAGACCAGACCGGAAATGTCTAAAATGAGAAAAAAAAAATTTCGTTTTGAGTACGGTTTCTGCCGACCTTGGTAGGAGCATTCGTAAAAAAATTGTGAAAAAAATTGTAACCAAATTTTAAAAAATAAAAACTGTCATCCGATCTTAATTTCTAGCCAAACCGGTTCGGGACATGCCAAAAAAGAGAAAAACAATTTTTTGTGTCAGGTATGGTTTCTGCTGAACTAGGTTAAAGCATTCCCAAAAAACTTATTACAAAAAATTGTAAAATTTTCTTTAAAAAATAAAAAACATTATTGTGGCAACATTTCTAGGCAAACCAGTCCACGAAAGGCTGAAAAAGAGAAGAAATCAATTTTTCGTTCTAGGTACGGTTTACGCATATGGCTGGAGTGTTCCCAAAAAAAATTTAAACAAATAGTAAAAAAATTTTAAAAAGTAAAGAACTTCAATCAAGCTTTGTTTAAGCAAAACTGGACCGAGATACGCTGAAAAAGAGAAA
This sequence comes from Castanopsis chinensis, assembly GCA_032878915.1. Taxonomy (NCBI): domain Eukaryota; kingdom Viridiplantae; phylum Streptophyta; class Magnoliopsida; order Fagales; family Fagaceae; genus Castanopsis; species Castanopsis chinensis. Next base: position 1,638,281 of record JAVQMG010000102.1, read on the forward strand.
CAATTTTTGTTTTGGGTTCGATTTCCGCCTGGTTCCCAAAAAAATAGTAGTTTTTTTTTAAAAAGTGAAAAATGATTCTGGCTTAATTTCTACCCAAACTGGACCGGAACATGTCTAAAATGAGAAAAGAAAAATTGTTTCGAGTACGGTTTCCGCCGCCTTGGGTCGGAGCATTCCCAAAAAAATTGTGAAAAAATAGTAACCAAATTTTAAAAAATAAAAAATGTCATTCAGGCATAATTTCTAGCCAAACTGGATCGAGACATGTAGAAAAAGAGAAAAATAACTTTTTGTTCCGGGTATGGTTTACGCCGGCCAAGGTTGGAGCGTTCCCAAAAAATTAATGAAAATATATAGAAAAAAATTAAAAAATATAAAAAAAAAACGTCATTCTAGCTTCATTTCTAGCCAAACCGGACCAGGACCAGCTAAAAAAGAGAAGAATTTTTCTTTCTGAGCACAGTTTCCGCTGGCCTTGGTTGGAGTGTTCCCAAAAATATTTTCAAAAAATAGTAAAATGTTTTAAAAAATAAAAAACTTTGTTCAAGCTTTATTTCTAGCCAAACCGGACCAGGACAAGTTGAAAAAGAGGAAAACAATTTTTCATTCCGAGTACCTTTTTCACCGACCTGTGTTGGCACATTCCTAAAAAAACTATGAAAAAAATAGTGAAAAATAAAAAAACGCCAATCAGGTTTTATTTCTAGCCAAACCTGACCAAGGCAGGCCCAAAAAGAGTAAAACAATTTTTTTCCCTAGTACTATTTCTTCCAACCTATGTTGGAACGTTCCCAAAAAAAAAGTTGAAAAAAAACAGCAATTTAAAAAAAAAAAAATCGTGTTTCGAACTTATTTTCTTTCCAAACTAGACAGGGACATGCCGAAAAATAGAAAAACAATTTTTGGTTCCAGGTACGGTTTCCGCCAGACTAGGTTGAACCATTCCCAAAATTAAAAAAAAAATAGAAAAAAATTAATTAAAAAAATAAATAAACACCATTCTGGCTTCATTTATTGCCAAAATGAATCGGGACAGGCCGAAAGAGATAAAATTTTTTTTGTTCTGAGTACCATTTCCACCAGCCTGTATTGGAGCATTCCTGACAAAAATAGTAAAAAATTAAAAAAAAAAAAAAAAAAAAAAAAACGTCATTCAGGCAAGATTTCTAGCCATACTGGAGTGGCTCATGCCGAAAAAAGGAAAACAATTTTTCATCCCGAGTATGGTTTCCACTAAGTTGGGATGAAGGATTCGTAAAAATAATTTGAAAAAAATAGTAAAAAAATTTTAAAAGATAGAAAACACCATTCGGGCTTCATTTCTACAAAAACCAGTCCGCGACAGGCTGTAAAAGGGAAAGAAAAAAACTTTCGTTCCTGGTACGGTTTCCACTGTCCTAGGTTGGCGTATTCCCAAAACAATTGTGAAAAAATAGTAAGAAATTCTATAAAATAAAAAACGTCATTCAGGATTCATTTTTAGCTAAACTGGACTGGGACATGCTGAAAGAGAGAAGAAAAAAAAATTTGGTTCCGGGTACGTGATGCGAACCTCAATCGATACACTTTGAGACCCAACAAATAATATTGGAATAGAAAGCTAAAATTCATATTTTGATAGAACCCTGACCCAACGTTTATAAGTAGAACGTGAACAAAAGTATAAGTAATAGACCTTGACCCAATGGTTATAATTGAATCATGAACCGAATATATAAAGTTTGAACACCACAAGTAAGAATCCCTAATAAGTTCACAGTTCCTGAAGAACCAAAAGAAGAGCAAAGCCTCACATTTTCTGATTTTTATTCAATTAATGCTCTAATGCTCTATTACAATGAGTTTATGCTGTTTATAAGACATGACTAAAAAATAGAAAATATAAAAAACATACTAAATAATAAAACCCTAAATAAAAGTTGATTTGATTTGAAATTAGCAGATCCAAAATAGGAAAATAGCTAAAAAACATTCTCAATAACATAAAAGCCCTAAATTCAAGTAGATTTGGTCTGAAATGGCAACTCCAGAATAGGAAAAAATTTCTAAAAACTTGAATGTCAATCAGGTATTAATCCACGCCATAAATTGCATCCAATTAAGCCAAATTAGCCCTCTATAGCTTAGATTAAATTTATTACCCCCCTCATCTTCCTGTGGGACAAGCTTAGAATGTCTAGCATTAGAATCAGCCCAAATCTCATGAATCGGCCCATCAGGTGCTTCTTTGATCTTCTTGGATCTTGCTTTTGTAATAGGCCTAATCGCAACCTGCAATGAATCCTTTGAATGCTTGCTGATTCTCATCAGTACAGTTTTGGTCGACCAGTGCTGGAGAATTCCCAAAATAATTTTGAAAAAATTGTAACAAAATTTTAAAAAGTAAAAAAATTATTAAAAATATAGTAAAAAAATTCAAAAATATAAAAAACATCATTTTGGCTGAAAAAGAGAAGAATTTTTCTTTCCGAGTATGGTTTCCGCTGACCTTGGTTGGAGGATTCCCAAAAAAGTTTTAAAAAATAAAAAACTTCATTTCAAGCTTTATTTCTAGCCAAACCGGACCGGGATAGGTCGAAAAAGTAAAAAAAAAAATTTCGTTACGGGTACCTTTTTTGCCGACCTGTGATGGAGCACTCCTAGAAAAACTTTGAAAAAAAATAGTGAAAAATAAAAAACATCATTCAGGTTTTATTTCTAGCCAAACCGGACCTGCGCAGGCCTAAAAGGAGTAAAACAAATTTTTCTTCATGGTACCATTTTCTGTTGACCTATGTTGGAGCAATCCCCAAAAAAAAAAAAAAAAAAGTAAAAAACAGCAAGTTTTTTAAAAAAACAAAATCGTCATTCGAACTTATTTTCTAGCCAAATGGGACAAGGACATACCGACATTCGGGCTTCATTTCTACCCAAACTAGACTGAAACATGCTGAAAAAGAGAAGAAAAAAAATCGTTTCGAGTATGGTTTTCACCGACCTAGGTTAGAGCATTCCCAAAAAATTTGTGAAAAAATAGTAGCCAAATTTTAAAAAGTAAAAAATGTCATTCGGGCATATTTCCTTGCCAAACCGGATCGAGACATGCTAAAAAAGAGAAAAATAATTTTTTGTTCCAGGTACGGATTCCGCCGACCAAGGTTGGAGCATTCCCAAAAAATTTATTAAAAATATAGTAAAAAAAAATCAAAATATAAAAAATGTCATTCTGGCATCATTTCAAGCTAAACAGGACCAGCACAGGCTGAAAAAGAGAACAATTTTTCTTTCTGTGTACGGTTTCCACTGACCTTGGTTGGAGGATTCCCAAAATAATTTTCAAAAAAATAGTACAAAAGTTTTAAAAAATAAAAAAACTTCATTCAAGCTTTATTTCTAGCCAAACCGGACCGGGACAAGTCAAAAAAGAGAAAAAAAAATTTTGGTTCCGGGTACCATTTCCGTCATCCTATGATGGAGCATTCCCAAAAATACTTGAAAGAAACACTGAAAAATAAAAAACGTCATTCAGGTTTTATTTCTAGCCAAATCGGACCAGGGCAGGTGTGAAAAGAATCAAACAATTTTTTTTTTCCTCGTACCGTTTCTGCCAACCTATGTTGGAGCATTCCCAAAAAAAAAAAAATTTGAAAAAAATAGTAATTTAAAAAAAAAATCGTTATTCAGACTTATTTTCTAGCCAAACTGATTAGGGACATGCCAAAAAATAGAAAAATAGTTTTTAGTTCTGGGTACGGTTTCCGCCAGACTAGGTTGAAGCATTCCCAAAATTAAAAAAAATAGCAAAAAAATTAAATTAAAAAATTAAAAATGCCATTTAGGCTTCATTTATAGCCAAACTGAACCGGGATAGGCTAAAAAAGAGAAACAATTTTTCGTTCTGGGTACCGTTTCCGCCAACCAGTGTTGGAGCATTCGCAACAAAATTTTTAAAACATAGTAAAAAAATTTAAAAAAATAATAAACTTCATTCGGGCAAGATTTCTAGCCATACCGGACATGGGCATGCCGAAAAAGAGGAAAATTATTTTTCATCCCGAGTACGGTTTCCGCTAACTTGGGTTGAATGATTCCTAAAAATAATTTGAAAAAAATGGTAACAAAGTCTTAAAATAGAAAAAACGTCATTCGGGCTTCATTTCTACCAAAACTGGATCAGGACAAGCTGTAAAAGGGAAAAAAAAAGTTTCGTTTCGAGTACGGCTTCTGTTGACCTGGGTTGGGGCATTACCAAAAAAATTGTGAAAAAAAGTAAAAAATTCTAAAAAATGAATAACACCATTCAGGATTCATTTTTAGCTAAATCGGACCGGGACATGCCAAAAAAGAGAAAAAAAAAAATTTGTTATGGGTACGGTTGCCCTCAACCTGTCTCGGAGAATTCCGAAAAAAATTTTGAAAAAATTGTAACAAAATTTCAAAAAGTAAAAAATGTCATTCAGGCTTAATTTTTAGCCAAACTGGACCGGGACATGCTGAAAAAAGGAAAAACAATTTTTAGTTCTGGGTACGGTTTTTGCCAACCAAGGTTCGAGAAAAATAAAAAAAAGTTATCCTGGCTTCATTTCTGGCCAAACTGGACCAGGAAGGGCATAAAAAGCGAAAAACAATTTTTTGTTCCGAGTATGGTTTCCGCAGACCTTGGTTGTAGCATTCCAAATTTTGTTTTTTTAATATTAAAAAATAAAAAACATTGTTCATCCTTTATTTCTAGCAAAACTAGATTGAGACATTCTGAAAAAGAGAAAAACGATATTCGCCATTTGTTGGAGCATTCCAAAAAAAAAAAAGAAATTCAAAAAGATAGTAAAAAATTTTTCAAAAATGAAAAAATTTGTTCGGGATACATTTCTAGCCAAAACGGATTGGGACGAGCTGAAAAAGAGAAAAACAATTTTTCGTTCCAGGTACAGTTTTCGCTGACTTGGGTCTGAGATTTCCCAAAAAGAATTGCAAAAAAAATAAACTAATAAAAAATGAAATTCGGGTTTCATTTCTACCCAAACCAGATTGGGACATGCCGAAATACTAGAAAGAAATTTTTTCGCTTCGCGCACTATTTCCGCCGACCTGGATTGGAGCATTCCCAAAACAATTGTGAAAAAATAGTTACAAAATTAAAAAAAAAAAAATCTCATTCGATCTCAATTTCTAGCCAAACCGGTTCGTTCCGGGTACGGTTTCCGCTGACTTGGGTTGGCGCATTCCCAAAAAAATTGGGAAAAAAGAGTAAGAAATTCTAAAAAATTAAAAACGTCATTCAGGCTTGATTTTTAGCTAAACCGAACTGGGACAAGTTGAAAAAGAGAAACAAAAATTTTTGTTCCCAGTACAGTTTCCATCGACTAGTGTTGGAGAATTCCAAAAAAAATTTTTGAAAAAATTGTGACAAAATTTCAAAAAGTAAAAGAGAAAAGAGACATGCTGAAAAAGAGAAAAACAATTTTTAATTCCGTGTACGGTTTTTGCCGACCAGGGTTGGAGCATTCCCAAAAAATATATTAAAAAAAAAGTAAAAAAATTCGAAAAAATAAAAAGACGTTATCTTGGCCAAACTGGACTAGGACAGGCATAAAAAGAGGGAAAAAAAGAATTTGTTTCGAGTATGGTTTCTGCTGACCTTGGTTGGAGCATTCCAATTTTTAAAAAAAAAAATATCAAAAAATAAAAATCATTGTTCAGGCTTTATTTCTAGCCAAACTGAATTGAGACAGGCCGAAAAAGAGAAAAATGATTCTTTGCTTTTTGTTGGAGCATTCCCAAAATAAAATAAAAAAAAAATAGTGAAAAAAATTCATTCGGGATACATTTCTAGCCAAAACGGATTGGGACGTGGCGAAAAAGAGAAAAACAATTTTTTGTTCTGGGTATAGTTTCCTCTGACCTGGGTGTGAGCATTCCCAAAAAGAATAGCAAAAAAATTTTAAAAAAATAAAAAACGAAATTCGGGCTTCATATCTACCCAAACTGGACTGGGACATGTCGATATACTGGAAATTTTTTTTTTCTTTCCGAGCATAGTTTCAACCGACCTAGGTTGGAGCATTCCCAAAAAAAATTGTGAAAAAATAGTAACAAAATTTTAAAAAATAAATAAATCTCATTCGAACTTAATTTTTAGTCAAACCGGTTCGAGACATGCTGAAAAAGAGAAAAAAAAAATTTCTTTCCGGGTACGTTTCTGCCGAACTAGGTTAAAGCATTCCAAAAAAATTTATTATAAAAATAGTGATTTTTTTTTTTTTTTTTTCAATAAAAGTCACTATGGCTACATTTCTAGCCAAACCAGGATAAGCTGAAAAAGAGAAAAAACAATTTTCCGTTTTGGGTACGGTTTCCGCGGACCATGGTGGGAGCGTCCCCAAAATAAATTTAAACGATTAGAAAAAATTTTAAAAGATAAAGAACTCCATTCAAGCTTTGTCCAAAAAAATAGTAAAAAAGTTTTTAAAAATGAAAAACATCATTCGGGCTTCATTTCTACCCAAACCGGAACGGAACAAGTGGAAAAAGAAAAAAAAAATGTTTTGAGTACAGTTTCCACCAATCTGGGTCAGAGCATTCCCAAAAAAATTGTGAAAAAATAGTAACCAAATTTTAAAAAATAAAAAATGTCATTCGTGAATAATTTCTAGCCAAACTGGATCGAGAGATGCTAAAAAAGAGAAAAATAATTTTTTGTTCCGGGTACGGTTTCCGCCAACCAAGGTTGGAGCATTCCCCAAAAATTTATTAAAAATATAGTAAAAAAAATTCAAAAATATAAAAAACATCATTCTGGCTTCATTTCAAGCCAAACAGGACCAGGACAGCTGAAAAAGAGAAGAATTTTTCTTTCCGAGTACAGTTTCTGCTGACCTTGGTTGAAGGATTCCTAAAAAAATTTTCAAAAAATAGTAAAAATGTATTAAAAAATAAAAAACGTCATACGGGCCGAAATAGAGAAACACTTTTTCGTTCTGGGTACCATTTTCGCCAACCTGTGTTGGAGCTTTCCCGATAAAAAATTTGAAAAAATAGTAAAAAAATTACAAAAAATAAAAAACATCATTCAGGAAAGATATCTAGCCATATAGGACAGGGGCATGCCGAAAAAGAGGAAAACAATTTTTTGTCCCAAGTACGATTTTCGCTAACATGGGTTGAAGGATTCCCAAAAGAGGAAAATATCATTCGGGCTTCCTTTCTACCAAAACTGAACCATTAAAGGCTTTAAAAGGGAAAGGAAATTTTCGTTCTTGGTGTGGCTTCCGCAAACCTGTGTTGGTGCATTCCCAAAATTTTTTTTTTAAAAAATAGTAAAAAAATTTAAAAATGTCATTCAAGTTTCATATTTTGCTAAACTAGATCGGGACAAGCTGAAAAAGAGAAAAAAAAAATTTCGTTCCTGGTACGGTTTTCGTCGACCCGTGCTAGAGAATTCTTGAAAAAAATTTGAAAAATTGTAACAAAATTTCAAAAAATAAAAAAAATGCCATTCGAGCTTAATTTCTAGACAAACAGGATTAGGACATGCTAAAAAAGAGAAAAAAAAAAATTTTAGTTCCGTGTACAGTTTCCGCTAACCAAGGTTGGAGCATTCCCAACAAATTTTTTTAAAAAATAGTAAAAAAATTTTAAAAAATAAAAAACGTCATTCGGGCATGATTTCTGGCCATACTGGACAAGGGCATGCTGAAAAAGTGGAAAATTATTTTTCATCCTAAGTGCGGTTTTCGCTAAGTTGAAGGATACCTATAAATAATTTGAAAAAAATAGTAAAAAAACCTTAAAATATAAAAAACGTCATTCGGGCTTCATTTTTACCAAAACTCGACCAGGACAAGCCGTGAAAGGGAAAAAAATTTTCGTTTCGAGTACAGTTTCCGTTGACCTGGGTTGGCACATTCCCAAAAAAATTGTGAAAAAATAGTAAAAAATTCTAAAAAATGAAAAATGTCATTCAAGCTAAACCAGACCGGGACATGCCAAAAAAGAGAAAACAAAAAAAAAAAAATTCTCTTTCTGGAGAATTCCCAATCAAATTTTGAAAAGATTGTAAGAAAATTTCAAAAAGTAAAAAAATGTCATTTGGGCTTAATTTCTAGCCAAACTAGATCGGGACAAGCATAAAAAGAGGAAAAACAATTTTTAGATCCGGGTACGGTTTCTGTAGACCAGGGTTGGAGCATTCCCAATTTTTTTTAAAAAAAAAATAGTAAAAAGATTCAAAAAAAAATATAAAACCTTATTCCAACTTCTTTTCAGGCCAAACTGGACTAGGAAAGGCATAAAAAAAGGAAAACAATTTTTTGTTCTGAGTATGGTTTCCGCCGACCTTGGTTGGATCATTTAGGCTTTGTTTCTAGCCAAACTGGATCGAGACAGGCCAAAAAAGAGAAAACACGATTCTTCTTTCTGTGTACCATTTTCACCTTTTGTTGGAGCATTCCCAAAAAAAAATTTTAAAAATAGTAAAAAAAATTTCAAAAAGGAAAAAATTCATTCGGGCTACATTTGACGAGAATCAACAAATATTCAAGGATCCATTGCATGTTTCAATTGGGCCTATTACAATAGCAAGATCCAAGAAGATCAAGGAAGCACTTAATGGGCTGATTCAAGAGATTTGGGTTTATTCTAACGTAGGACATTCCAAACTTGGCCCAAAGGAAGATGAAGGCGTAATAAATTAATCCAAGCTATTAAGGGCTGATCTGGCGTAATTGGGAGTGATTTATAGCGTGGATTAATGACTGATTGACTTTCCAAGTTTATATCAGTTAATGGAGATTTTTTTCTATTCTGGATTTGCTATTTCAGACCAAATCTACCTGAATTTAGGGCATTTACTATTTAGAACATTTTTTAGCAATTTTCCTATTTGGATTTGCTAATTTCAAACCAAATCAATTTTTTTTAGGGTTTTATTATTTAGTATGTTTTTAATATTTTTTTATTTTTCAGTTATGTCTTATAAATAGCATGCACTCATTGTAATAGAGGATAATTGAATAAAAATAAAAAAAAGGTGAGGCTTTGCTCTTCTTTTGGTTCTTCAAGAACTGTGAACTTATCAGGGATTCTTCCTTGTGGCGTTCAAACTTTATACCTTCGGTTCATGATTCAATTATAATCACTAGGTCAAGGCTTTTTAATTATACTTTTGGTTCATGTTTCACTTATAAACGTTGGGTCAGGGTTCAACCAAAATCTGAATTTTAGTTTTCTTGGGTAAATATTCCAATATTGTTGTTGGGTCTCAAAGCATGTCGATTGAGGTTTGCATTATTTGGTATCAGAGCACAGGTTCTAAAATTAGTTTTCTATCCCTTTATTTTTTTGTTTCCGGTTATCATCCTACCTTGCTTCTTTAGTGTTCTTTATTCATCGTTCTTATTTTTTTGACGTGCACTAGGTTAAAATCATGCACCCAGGTCCGAAAAAAAAAAAAAAGTGAAAAGAAGTGAAAAGAGAGAGAGAGAGAGAGAGAGAGAGAGAGAGAGAGAGAGAGAGAGAGAGAGAGAGAGAGAGAAAATAAAAGAAAAGACATCAAAAAAGAAATAGAAAACAGAAAAAAAAAAATTGTTTGTAGTTTCAGTTCTCTCAGACCAAAATTTTGTTTTTCTTTTGTCCTCTTCCTTTGATTTAGTATTTCTGTCATATTTTTTGCTGTTGGTATTTGTTTAAACACTATAAGTCGAATTCCTTGATCAAGTTTATTTGTTAATGCAGAACTGAAAATGGGAAGCTACGAGTAGAAAAGGCAAGAGAGTGTGAGACTAATATCGGGAAAAAGCCAATTTAAGAGTGAAACACGAGTGGGAGTGACATAATTTGAGTGCAAACACATGAGGGAGTGTTGTGAGGGATTATTTCTAACAATTTTCTGTAGTTTCAAAAGTATGTCTTCCATGGGCGAAACATCAAATAGGGAAGGAAGGGAGGAGTCGTCCATCATTTTGCAGGCTATGCAACAACAATTTGAATGCATAAACGTGGTGTTTAATGAGATTCGGGATCGGATGGATAAGCAAGACACTGTTATTGCTACTTTGCGTGAGGAGCGTTCCCAAAGAGGCCCTAATGCTAGAAGGCAAGAAAGGCGTGCGCGCATGGATGATTCTGATGACTACCACAAGGATGAGTTTGAAGATGAAGATGATTAAGCTTCATTGAACAATGAGGGCAAGTTTGTGCCAAGGGGAGAAAGGCGTGGTAGAGGTTTCCTAAGAGATCCACGATGGCAAGATGGGACTGAGAGAAACCTAGGAAACATAAAAATGAAGATACCAATGTTCCAAGGGAAAATGATCCAGAAGCATACTTGGTGATAGGCCACAAACGCGTTGACCCCTTGTGATTAATTAAATTGATTAATTAGCCAAGTTATTAATTAATCAAGTTAACATGCAATATCACGTGGCAGCATAAACAAATCACCAAAACTAAAGTATGCAGCGAAAAATAAATGACACGGTGATTTGTATACGAATGGAGAAAACTTGACGGCAAAAACCCCACCGGGTGATTTAAGGTCACCACTCCCGAAACTCCACTATTATCACAGTAAGCGATTATAAGCAAGGAATCCCAAGTACCTTACCAACCTACAGTTGAACCCTTACCCCAATACCCAATTGGACTTGCTCTGTAGTGATAGTTTCTCCTTTCAATGCACGGATCCCAAGTACGTGACTAATCAATTGCGCGGATCCCAGTATGCAACTTCAATTCACCAACTAGAGAGAGAGTTGTTAGCTGCAAAGTTCTTCAGATCATCTACACGATGAAGATCAAGAAGATGCTCGGTCACAAAACCCTACGGTGCACATTACACAGCAATCTTCTTCACAAGAGATGAACTAGGGCACGAACTTTGTTTTTGATCACAAATTGCATGAACAAGGATTACTCAATGCTTGTGCAACTTACATCACTTTGATGGCCCTTAAAAAAAATCCTTGTATATGTCTAGGGTTAGAAGAAAAGAAGTCCCACAGACACATTCACGGATTGGACTTAAAACAGAACTGAAAATCTGTTTTCTTTAAATCTCGACAGATAGAGGTGTCGAGGATCTGTCGAGAAGCTGTCGAGGCTCGGGCTAAACAGCTTCTTAAAGCTCGATAGATGCATGTGTCGAGCTTTAGTAACTTGCACTTTCCAGCTTGTTTCTTGGACAGACTTGATGACTTCAACACTGAATCTTGAAACACTGTTTCTTGTAGTGTTAAACACATCATAAATCTACCCAATTACAAGTAAAGTGCGTTTTGTCTAAGGATAAGCCAATTACATAAAATAGTGACATATGTCAACAACTTGAACTACATATGTCCTAACAATCACCCCCTTTGGCAATCCGCAACAAAACCACAACAACCAAAGAAGATATGAGAGAAGTCATAAAACACTTTAACTCATATTCACTTGTTACATACAGTAAAATCTATCCTAACACAAACTCTTGAAAAACTTTGCAAGAAGAGAGTTTATGGCAAGTAGACTTTGACAACCTGTATTTCTGAAACACTTATAAACAAAACACGTCAAGGCATCTTTGTGTGAAGTAGAAATAATAGATTGCATACAAGTAAAAGAAACATGTGTATAAAGACAGAAAAGAAACAACACATAAAAAGATAGGTGAAAGAAACATACATCATCATATATATCAAGAAATAAGTACAATGTATGTCAATACATGATCAATGTATCTCTAAAAAGATAGAAAAGAAAAAAATACATATGATCCTCACTACATCCTTCAAATCAACACTCCCCCTATCAAAAATGTCCTATACTAGCTCTCCCCCTAAGTATGACTACTCTCATACCAAAACTACTCCCCCTTTTTGTCATGAGTAACAAAGGGTAGAGTGTCAAGTAAACATCTTATCAGAAGAGCTCGCATCTCCATCATCTTCATCTGAAGCATCACCGTCATCATCAGCCTCAGTCTTAGAAGAAACATGAAGTAGCAGAGGAGAAGTCTCTGGAGCATAGCCGCCCAAAGTCACCTATCGCCTGGCGATGCGACCAACACGAACGTTCACCTGATACAACTCCGTGGAGAGTGTATCGAGGCGAGCATCCATGCGCTGAAGCTGCGCCATGATGTCTCCTAGAGTGATGTCACTTGAAGAAGAAGGCGCAGATGTCGCTCGAGCGGATCCAAAGGAGTGGCTAAAACCATAAACAATTTCAAATGGTGAAAAATTAGTAGTAGAATGAACACTTCGATTATATGCAAACTCAATGAATGGCAAACAATCCTCCCAATTTTTCAAGTTCTTCTGAATTATAGTACGCAACAAAGTAGATAAAGTTCTATTTACTACCTCAGTTTTGTTAGGATGTGTGCCCTTAAATCTTATTGTATGATACTTTGTATGACATTATGTATGACTTAATGTTGTGTTTAATAAAGTTATTTTATTTTTATCTAAAATAATGGTAACATGAATATTTGTATATTATCATATAGTCCATGAGATGCATAGTATGTGATTTAGTCACAGAAAATATAAATCACAAGTTCTTTGTAAACTCAGAATTTATAGTTTGTAGTCGGTGATGAAATTGGGCATTTCATCTGCGAAGAATATAACGTATTATGGAAGTGGAGACTTCTAGTTGATATGTTGATATGTTTTAAGAGTTAAGACATATTGAACTGGACTGCTATGAGATTTATTATTCTCCGAATTACTGTCAAATGAATAATAAATCTCACGACTTCTGTTTGCATGAACTCTTAATCCTGAGTGAATAATGGACTTGATCATGAGGTGTAGGTTACTATGATATATCAAGAGTGAGATCTAAAGTAACGATCAAAACTTTAGTATGTTGGGCAGCCACATTTAGTGTTGATGAAACATATATTCTTAAGATGGAATTCATAATCTCTTAACGGAGATATAAAATACTCCATTGAGATAAGTTTAATGGGTTTGGTTATTCAGAGTGTTAAGCCTAACCAATTTAGTAAGAAATTACTAAAGTATATATTTATAAAATTAGATTTCATAAATATATGATGAATAACTTTAAAGGATTAAACCAGGTACTCAAGGATAAGATGTAGTAATTTTCAAAAGTGGCAGTCTATATTCATGACTTTGTATTACTGCGAATATTTTATGAAGGAGTTGCATGTATAATAAAGTCTTGAGATATAAATTTATTAATAAGGCATAGAGTACAATTATATTTATATAGTGGTATTAAATATAATTAATGGTAACTTTGGACTTGTCAAGAGTTGATGGAAAAGCCTAAGGCCTATTGGAGCTAATGTCTTATTGGTCCCTTTTGGTCCCACTCCAAGCCACACACTAAAGCCCAATTGGAAAGGCCCAATAGGCCAGCCCAATTATATAATCAGTTAGTTATAAAAGGAGAAAACATACAGAATTTTTAATAAGTATAGAGAAAAGAGAGAGAGAGAGAGAGAGAGAGAGAGAGAGAGAGAGAGAGAGAGAGAGAGGCACTCTTTCATTCTCCCTTAGAAACTGATTGAGAGACCACACTTCTTAGGCGTAAAGTGGAATTGGAGTGAAGATTAAAAGTATTCCTAAGTGCTTCTAATCTTTGTTTTGAAATTTTCTACACCAAGGTATGCTATGTTGTTCTTAAATTCTGATATTTGCATAGTGCATGTTATCAATCATGAATGAAATAGATTCATGTTTGTTGCTTCCGCTGTGTATTTTGTATGAGATACAAAACCAATTTTTCCAAAAAGTTTTTCCATCCGTTTAGGGGTGACAAGCAGTCGAAAACAATAATTTAGTTCCTAACTTTCCCCACAAGACTTTCCAAAAATAACTAAGGAACTTAACATCACGATTAGACACAATACTCCTAGGAATACCATGAAGCTGTATTACCTCTTTAAAGAACAAATCAGTGATGTGAGTTACATCATCAGTTTTATGACAAGATATGAAATGTGCCATCTTTGAAAACCTATCAACAACCACAAAAGTTGAATCCCTACCTTTCCTTGACCTAGGCGAGCCTAAAACAAAATCCATAGAAATATCGACCCAAGGTGCACTAGGTATAGGCAAAGGAGTGTATAATTCATGTGGTAAGACTCTAGATTTGGCCTACCTATAGGTAATGCATCTAGAACATGTTCTTTCCACATCACGTTTCATCTTTGGCAAAAAAAAAAAAAAAAAGTTCATGTAACACTTCTAAAGTCCTCCTTACACAAAAATGACCCATTAAACCAACTCCATGTGCTTCACGCACAAGCAGCTCACGCATAGAACTATTAGGCATACAAAGTCTATTCTATCTAAACAAGTACCCATCTAGTCTATAGAATTTTCCAAATGATGCCTTTTCACATGCCCCGTACACACTAGCAAAATCATCATGATTAGCATACAATTCCTTGACATATTTAAATCCTAATAACTTTGCATTTAAAGTAGAGGCAAGGGCATACCTTCTGGATAATGCATTAGCCACAACATTTTTCTTACCTTGTTTGTATTTGATTACATAAGGGAAGGTCTCAATGAATTCCACCCACTTGGCATGTCTTCTATTTAACTTACCTTGTCCCTTCAGGTGCTTCAAGGGCTCATGGTCAGTATGTATGACAAATTCATTCGGCCAAAGGTAATGTTGCCAACTCTCCAATGCTCTCACCAATGCATAAAGCTCCTTGTCATATGTTGGGTAGTTCAAAACTGCCCCATTTAGCTTTTCACTAAAATAGGCTATTGGCCGCCTCTCCTGCATCAAAACAACTTCAATACCTATTCCTGAGGCGTCACACTCAATCTCAAAAGTTTTAGAAAAATCAAGTAATGCTAATAAAGGAGCACCACATAACCTGTCTTTAATTTCAATAAATGCACGATCTTGCTCACTACCCCATTTAAAACCCACAGATTTTTTAACAATTTCAGTGAGTGGTGCGGCTAGTGTACTGAAATTTTTGACAAATCGGCGATAAAAACTAGCCAAACCATGAAAACTTCTAACCTCAGCGATTAACTTAGGTGTGGGCCATCCCTTGATAGGCTTCACCTTTTCCTCATCCACCTCAATTTTTTTCGCACTAACAACATAACCAAGAAACACAACTTTGTCCATGCAAAATGAACATTTCTTTAAATTGGCATATAGTTATTCTTTTCTCAAAATAGCAAGCACGCAATGTAAATGATCAATATGCTCATCTAAGTTCTTGCTATACACCAAAATTTCATCAAAATAGACCACAACAAATCTGCCTATAAACGAACGCAGTGCATGGTTCATTAACCTCATGAATGTACTTGGTGCATTAGTTAGACCAAAGGGTATTACCAACCACTCATACAATCCATATTTAGTTTTAAAGGCAGTTTTCCATTCATCACCCTCTGTTATCATAATTTGATGATGCCCACTTTTCAAATCAATTTTTGTGAAAACACATGATCCATGCAATTCATCCAACATGTCATTTCGCCTAGGGATGGGATGTCTATACCTTACCGTAATGTTGTTGATAGCCCTGCAATCAACACACATTCTCCAAGTTCCATCCTTTTTAGGCACAAGCAGCACCGACACCACGCACGAACTCATGCTCTCTCTCACATGTCCTTTGATTAGCAACTCCTCAACTTGCCTTTAAAGTTCCTTTGTCTTCTCTGGATTACTCTTATAGGCTGGTCGGTTAGGAATTGTCGCACCTGGCACAAAATCAATTTGATGCTCTATTCCTCTTATATGTGGCAATCCACTAGGAACTTTATTAGGAAACACGTCCTCATATTCCTGCAACAAAGAGACAACAACACTAGGCAAAGATTCTTTAAGCTTGTTAGTATTAAAACATACCTCTTTGTACAAGAGTACAAATACAGGCTTGTTTGTATAAAAAGCACTCTTGACATCACTTGCCTTAGCATTAAACTCCTTTGTTTTTTTGTTTTCCTTTCATTTTTCCCCGTCAATTGTCTTTTCACTCTCTTTTTTCTGCTCACTCTTTTTTTCTTTCACTCTCTTTCTCATAATTTTTTTTTTAACTTTCAGTCTCACAATTTTTGTTTTCAGTTTCATTTTATCTTCATACACTTGTCTTGGAGTCAATGGTACAAGAGTAATGGTTTTGTTATCTTTTACCAAAGAGTATCTATTCTTGAACCCATCATGATTGACCTTCCTGTCAAATTGCCATGGCCTGCCCAATAAAATGTGACTTTTAGGAATGCTATATGCATATGGATAATAATTGTTGTATTGAGATTTAGTTAGTTAGTTAGTTAGTTACAATTCCAAGCATGTTAATCATATTTAGCACATGTTGGAATTATTAATGCACATGGTTAATCACATTTAACACATGTTGGAATTATTAATGCGCATGGAGAATAATAGAACCAATAGGGTGAGGCCATGTGGGCCAATGAGATTAGAGTTAGTCTCCTATAAATACATGATTGTAATCCAATATGAGATATGAATTGAAGAATAAACTAATTTCTTAGTGCATTAGTGCATCTTTCTCTCTTAATCTCTCTCTTTCTCTATGGAGGGTGATTACCTCGAATCAAGTCAATTTCCCTACAATTCCTATCAATCCAATTCATACTCATCCCCATTAGGAACCTTAGGTTCCTAACATTTGGTATCAGTGCCTTCGATCTTGAGATGGGTGAATTTGATTGACAAGAAATCTTGAAAATGGTGAATGAAGTTTTGGAGAAGGTTAAGGCCTTGATGGAATCTAACGAGACTATTTTAGAGAAGTTGAAGGCCTTGGATGAACTAACATGGCCATGAAGGAAGGGCTCTCAAGATTGCAAGAAGGCCTCAAGAACATGACAGAAGAGGAGTTACAATCTCTTGATGCAACCTTTGAAGTTCAGTCCAAAGAACCAACAAAGAAGAAGATGATGATTTTCCAAGAACCAATTCTTGATGCACCAATGGAGGCTTCCATTCAAGAGTCTATGATTCAAGAATTGGCAATCCACGTATCGGTCATCCAATAATCCAAGATACAAGCGCCAACAATTTTAATGGCTCTAGAATCAAATGAGGTCTTGAGAATACAAGAATATTTCAAGGTTCAAAGAACCAATGAGACCTTGAAGATTGAAGAACCATTGAAGGCTCAAGAATTCGAGCAAAGTTTGAAGATCTACAAAGAAGAAACCTTCATGTGCACGGGACCGCTTGTCAAAGAGAAATACATGAATATGGTAATCAAAATGTCACAACGGTATTGGTCCATTGGATGATCTCCTTTGATGAAGATGCTATTTCACAACAACACCTAGTGGGCAAGGTGTTTTCAAGGAGAGGGAAATGTTAGGAATGCTATATGCATATGGATAATGATTGTTGTATTGAGATTTAGTTAGTTAGTTAGTTAGTTAGTTACAAGTCCAAGCATGTTAATCACATTTAGCACATAATGGAATTATTAATGCACATAGTTAATCACATTTAACACATGTTGGAATTATTAATGCGCATGGAGAATAATAGAACCAATAGGATGAGGCCATGTGGGCCAATGAGATTAGAGCTAGTCTCCTATAAATACATGATTGTAATCCAATATGAGATATAAATTGAACAATAAACCAATTTCTTAGTGCATTAGTGCATCTCTCTCTCTCTTAATCTCTCTCTTTCTCTATAGAGGGTGACTACTTCGAATCAAGTCAATTTCCCTACAATTCCCATCAATCCAATTCAGAGGTTCCTAACAGTAACTCGCATGCATTGGAACAATGTCACAAAGTACTTCATCCATGTACCACCCAATTGAAAAAGAAACCAGTACTTCCTTATTTACCTTCACCTCTCCATGATCATTCAACCATTGAAACTTATATGGTTTAGGGTGTTTCAAGGTTGGTAAATTCAATTTTTCAACTAAAGTAGTGCTAACCACATTAGTACATCCCCATTTATAATCATACTACATACCTTGTTGTTGATGTGGCATCTAGTGTGAAAAGTGTTCTCTTTGTTGTTCCATGTTATCTTTTTTGACTTGGGCACTTAAAGCACTCCTAGCCACAAGTGACTCACCCTTCACTGGATACTCCACATCATCGTCACGAGCATCCTCAAGTGATGAAACCTGGTCGTCCTCTCCCTCGCTTTCAGTTTCCACTTCTCCATTAGTACGTGCGATCATGGTCCTTTTATTTGGGCATTGTGAAGCTATATGACCTACACCCAAACAACGAAAACACTTAATATCATGATTACGAGTTTGAGATTCATTTTTACCTTTGTTGACACTGGGAACTTCATCTCTCTTTTTTAGTGGTTCGATTTTAGACTTAAAAATAGCCCCTTCGTCTTTCCTACCATTGGACCTCCATGAAGCAGAGGAGCCCAGATTTTAAAATGACCGAGTTCCTTTCCTCTTAACCTGTCGTTCCACCTTTACTGCCATGTGCACCATGTCCTCCAACTCCAAGTAATGCTGCAACTCCACCACATTGGCAATGTCCCGATTCAGCCCATTTAGAAACCTTGCCATGGTAGCTTCTCTATCCTCCTCTACATTTGCCCGAATCATGGCAATCTCCACCTCCTTGTGGTAGTCATCCACGCTCCTATAGCCTTGAGTAAGACTCTGTAATTTCTGATACAAGTCCCTATAGTAGTGACTAGGAACAAATCGCCTTCTCATGATGGCCTTCATGTCCTCCCAAGTCTCAATTGGTCTCTCATGGTTTCTCCATTGGTTCATCACAAGTTGATCCCACCATATAATAGCATAGTCAGTAAACTCAATGGCAGCGAGTTTTCCCTTTTTCTCCTCGGAGTAGTTGTGGCACTCAAAGATTAACTCCACCTTCTTCTCCCACTCTAAGTATGGTTCTGGATCATTTTTCCCTTGGAACGTTGGTATCTTCATTTTTATGTTTCTTAGGTTTCTGTCAGTCCCATCTTACCATTTTGGATCTCTTTGAAAACCTCTACCATGCCTTTCTCCCCTTGGAACAAACCTTCCCTCATTGTTCAATGAAGCTTGATCATCTTCATCTTCAAACTCATCCTCGTGGTAATCATCAGAATCATCCATGTGCGCATGCCTTTCTTGCCTTCTAGCATTAGGGCCTCTTTGGGGATGCTCCTCACGCAAAGTAGCTATATCAGTGTCTTGCCTATCCATCCGATCCGGAATCTCATTAAACACCACGTTCATGCATTCAAATTGTTGTTGCATAGCCTACAAAATGATGGACGACTCCTCCCCTCCTTCCCTATTTGATGTTTTGCCCCTGGAAGACATACTTTTGAAACTATAGAAAATTGTTAGAAATAATTCCTCACAACACTCTCTCACGTGTTTGCACTCAAATTATGTCACTCCGACTTGTGTTTCACTCTTAAATTGTCTTTTTCCCGATATTAATCTCATACTCTCTGGCCTTTTTCCACTCGTAGCTTCCCCTTTTCAGTTCTGCATTAAACTAATAAACCTGATCAAGGAATTCAAATTGTAGTGTTTAAATAAATATCAACAGCAAGAAAAAAAAAATATGGCAGAAACACTAAATCAAAGGAAGAGGACAAAAGAAAAACAAAATTTTGGTTTGAGAGAACTAAAACTACAAACAATATATTTTTTTTTTCTGTTTTCTATTTCTTTTCTGATGTCTTTTTTTCTC
Source organism: Castanopsis chinensis (assembly GCA_032878915.1). Lineage (NCBI taxonomy): Eukaryota > Viridiplantae > Streptophyta > Magnoliopsida > Fagales > Fagaceae > Castanopsis > Castanopsis chinensis. The sequence goes on from JAVQMG010000102.1 coordinate 1,657,921, forward strand.
TTTTTTTTTTCACGTTTTTTTTTTTTGGAGTTGGGTGCACGATTTTAACCTAGTGCACGTCAAAAAAATAAGAACGATGAATAAAGAACACTAAAGGAGCAAGATAGGATGATAATAGGAAACAAAAAATAAAGGGATATAGAACTGATTTTAGAACCTGTGCTCTGATATCAAATGATGTGAACTTCAATTGACATGCTTTGAGACAAAACAACAATATTGGAATATTTACCCAAGAAAGCTAAAATTCAGATTTTTTATTGAACCCTGACCCAACGTTTATAAGCGAAATACAAACCAAGAGTATAAGTAACAGACCATAACCCAGTGATTATAATTGAATCACGTACTAAAGGTATAAAGTTTGAATGCCACAAGGAAGAATCCCTGATAAGTTCACAGCTCTTGAAGAACCAAAAGAAGAGCAAAGCCTCACATTTTTTTTTTTTTATTCAATAATCCTCTACTACAATGAGTGCATGCTATTTATAAGACATGACTAAAAAATAGAAAATATAAAAAAACGTACTAAGTAATAAAACCCTAAATAAAAGTTGATTTGGTATGAAATTAGTGGATCCAAAATAGGAAAATAGCTAAAAAACGTTCTAAACAATAAAAGCCCAATTCAGGTAGATTTGGTCTGAAATAGCAGCTCCAGAATAGGAAAAAATCTCCATTAACTGATATAGACTTGGAAAGTCAATCAGCCATTAATCCACGCCATAAATCACTCCCAATTAAGCCAGATCAACCCTCAATAGCTTGGATTAAATTTATTACGCCTTCATCTTCCTTTGGGCCAAGTTTGGAATGTCCTATGTTAGAATCAGTCCAAATCTCTTGAATTACCCCATTAAATGCTTCCTTGATCTTCTTGGATCTTGCTCTTGTAAAAGGCCCAACTAGAACATGCAATGGATCCTTAAATGTTTGTTGATTCTCATCATTTAAAAAATAAGAAACTTCATTCAAGCTTTGGTTTAGCCAAACCGGACCGAGACACGCCGAAAGAGAGTAAAACAATTTTTCGTTCTGGGTACGGTTCTGCCGACCTTGGTTCCAAAAAAAAAAAAATAGTAAAAAATTTAAAAAAAAAAAAGAAAAAAAAATCGTTTCGATTACGGTTTCCGCCGACCTGGGTCAGAGCATTTCGAAAAAAATTGTGAAAAAATTGTAACCAAATTTTTAAAAGTAAAAAATGCCATTCAGGCATAATTTCTAGCCTAACCAGATCGAGACATGCTGAAAAAGAGAAAAATCATTTTTTGTTCAGGGCACGGTTTCCGCCGATGTAGGTTGGGGCATTTCCAAAAAATTTATTAAAAATATAGTAGAAGAAATTCAAAAATATAAAAAAACGTCATTCTGGCTTCATTTCTAGCCAAACAGGACAAGGACAGGTTGAAAACGAGAAGAATTTTTCTTTCCGAGTACGCTTTTTGCTGACTTCAGTTGGAGGATTCCCAAAAAAATTTTAAAAATGTAGTAAAAAAGTTTTTAAAAATAAAAAACTTCATTCAAGCTTTATTTCTTGCCAAACCAGACCGAGACAGGTCAAAATAGAGAAAAACAATTTTTCGTTCCAAGTACAGTTTCCGCCGACTTGTGTTGGAGCATTCCCAAAAAGACTTTTAAAAAATTAGTGAAAAATGAAAAACGTCATTCAGGTTTTATTTCTAGCCAAACTGGACTAGGGCAGGCCTAAAAGGTGTAAAACAATTTTTCTTTCTTGGTACTGTTTTTGCCGACCTATGTTGGAGTATTCCCCAAAAAAAATTGAAAAAAATAGTAAAATTTTTTATAAAGAAAAATGTCATCCAGACTTCTTTTTAAGCCAAACTGGAAAGGGACATGCTGAAAAATAGAAAAACTATTTTTAGTTCCGGGTACGGTTTCCACCAGACTAGGTTGAAGCATTCCCAAAATTTAAAAAAAAAGGAAAAAATTAAATAAAAAAATTAAAAACGTCATTCAAGCTTCATTTATTGCCAAACTGAATCGGGAAAGGCCGAAAAAGAGAAACAATTTTATCTACCGGGTACCGTTTCTGCCGATCTATGTTGGAGCATTCACAACAAAAGTAAAAAAAAAAAATAAAAAAAAATTTTTAAAATTAAAAAACGTCAGTCAGGCTTCATTTTTTAGCTAAACCGGACCTGGACATGCCAAAAAAGAGAGAAAATTTTTTTTTCATTCCAGGTCTGGTTTCCATCGACCAGTGCTAGAGAATTCCCAAAACAATTTTGAAAAAATTCTAACAAAATTTCAAAAAGTAAAAAATGTCATTTGGGCAGAATTTCTAGCTAAACCGGATCGGGGCATGCTGAAAAAGAGAAAAACAAATTTTAGTTCCGAGTATTGTTTCCGTCGACCAAGGTTGGGGCATTCCTACACAATTTATTAAAAAAATTCGAAAAAATAAAAAACGTTATTTTGTCTTCATTTCTGGCAAAACTGGACCATGATAGGCATAAAAAGAGGAAAACAATTGTTCGTTCCGAGTATGGTTTTCCCCGACCTTGGTTGGAGCATTCCAATTTTTTTTTAAAAATAAAAAATATCATTTAGGCTTTATTTCTAGCCAAACCAGACTGAGATAGGCCAAAAAAGATAAAATCGATTTTTTTTTTCTGGGTATCGTTTTCGCCAACTTGGGTGTGAGCATTCCCAAAAAGAATAGCAAAAAATTTTAAAAAAATAAAAAACAAAATTCATGCTTCATTTCTAACCAAACCAGACTGAGACATGCCAAAATAGTGGAATTTTTTTTTTTTTTTTTTTCGTTCTAGGACCCGTTTCCGCCGACCTGTGTTGAAGCATTCCCAAAAAAACTTTGAAAAAAATAGTGAAAAATAAAAAATGTCATTCAGGTTTTATTTCTGGCCAAACCAGATCGGCGTAGGCCCAAAGAGAGAAATAATTTTTCTTTCCTAGTACTGTTTCTGTCAACCTATGTTGGAGCATTCCCAAAAGAAAATTGAAAAAAATAATAAAATAAGGTCATTCGGACTTCTTTTCTAGCCAAACCGAACAGGGACATGCCAAAAAATAGAAAAACAATTTTTAGTTCCGAGTATAGTTTCCGTTAGACTAGGTTGAAGCATTCCCAATTTTTTTTTAAAAAAAATAGAAATAAATTAAGTAAAAAAATTAAAAAAAAAATGGCATTCAAGCTTCATTTATTGCCAAACTGAACTGGGATAGGCCGAAAAAGAGAAACAATTTTTCGTTTCGGGTATCGTTTCTGCCGACCTGTGTTGGAGCATTTGCTACAAAAATTTAAGGAAAAAAAAAAAAAAAAAAAAGGTCAATTGGGCAAGATTTCTAGTCATACCGGATAGGGGCAAGCCGAAAAAGTGGAAAATAAATTTTCATCCCGAGTAAGGTTTCCGCTAACCTGGGTTGAAGGATTCCTAAGAATAATTTGAAAAATATAGTAAAAAAAATTTTAAATATAAAAACATCATTTGGGCTTCATTTCTACCAAAACCGGACCAGGACAGGTTGTAAAAGGGAAAAAAAAATCGTTCCAGGTATGGTTTTTGCTGACCTAGTTCCAGCATTACAAAAAAAATTGTGAAAAAATAGTAAAAAGTAAAAAATGTCATTGAAGCTTCATTTTTAGCCAAATCGGATAGGGACATGCCGAAAAAGAGAAAGAAAAAAAAAATTCGTTCTGGGTACAGTTTCCGCTGACCCAGGTTGGGGCATTCCCAAAAAAGTTATTAAGAAGATAGTAAAAAAATTCAAAAAAATAAATAACGTTATTCCGGCTTCATTTCTGGCCAAACTGGACCAGGACAGGCATAAAAAGAGGAAAACAATTTTTGTTCCGAGTATGGTTTCTGCCGACCTTGGTTGGAGCATTCCAAATTTTTATAGAAAAATGAAAAACATCATTCAGGCATTATTTCTTGCCAAACAGGTCCGAAACAGGCTGAAAAAGAAAAAATGATTTTTCTTTCCGAGTACCGTTTTTGCCTTTTGTTGGAGCATTCCCAAAAAAAAAAAATAGTAAATAAATTTTCAAAAATAAAAAAAATCATTCGGGCTACATTTATAGCCGAAACGGGCTAGGACATGTCAAAAAAGAGAAAAACAATTTTTTGTTTTGGGTACAGTTTCTACCAACCTGGGTGTGAGCATTCCTAAAAAGAATGGCAAAAAAATTTAAAAAAATAAAAAATGAAATTTGGGATGGTTTCCAAACTGGACAGGGACTTGGGGAAATAGTGGAAAAAAAATTTTTTGTTCCAGGCACGGTTTCCGCCGACCTCGGTTGGAGCATTCCCAAGAAAATTGTGAAAAAATTGTAACAAAATTTTAAAAAATAGAAAATCTCATTTGATCCTAATTTCTTGTCAAACTGGGTTGGCACATGCCGAAAAAGAGACAAACAATTTTTCGTTTCGGGTACAGTTTCTATCGAACTAGGTTAAAGCATTCCCAAAAAATTTATTAAAAAAATAGCAAAATGTTTTTTTTTTTTTTTTAAAACAAATAACGTCATTGTGGCTATGTTTTTAGCCAAAGCAGTCATCGTTTGAAAAAGAGAAAAAACAATTTTTCGTTCTTGGGATGGTTTTCACAAACCTTGGTTGGAGCATTCTCAAAATTTTTTTAAACAAATAGTAAAAAAATTTAAAAAAATAAAAAACTTCATTCAAGGTTTGGTTTAGCCAAACCGGACCGAGAAACTCCAAAAGAGAGAAAAACAATTTTTCGTGCTGGGTACGGTTTCCGCCGACCTTGGTTCTAAAAAAAATAGTAAAAAATTTTTAAAGAGAGAAGAAAAAATTTTTGTTTCAAGTACGGTTTCGGCTGACCAGGGTTAGAGCATTCCCAAAACAGTTGTGAAAAATAGTAACCAAATTTTAAAAAATAAAAAATGTCATTCCAGCATAATTTCTAGCCAAACCGGGTCGCAACATGTTGAAAAAGAGAAATATAATTTTTCGTTCCAAGTACGGTCTCCGCCGACCTAGGTTGGAGCATTTTCAAGAAATTTATTAAAAATATAGGAAAAAAATCCAAAAATATAAAAATCATCATTTTGGCTTCATTTCTAGCCAAACCAGACCAGGACAGGCTGAAAAAGAGAAGAGTTTTTCTTTCTGAGTACGGTTTCTACTGACCTTGGTTGGAGGATTCCCAAAAAAAATTTAAAAAAATAGTAAAAAAGTTTTGAAAAATAAAAAAACTTCATTGAAGCTTTATTTCTAGACAAACAGGATTGAGACAGGCTGAAAAAGAGAAAAACGATTTTTCTTTCCGGGTACCGTTTTCGCCTTTTGATATAGCATTCCCAAAAAAAATTTCAAAAAAATAGTAAAAAAATTCGTTCGGGCTACATTTCTAGCCAAAACGGACTGGGACGTGCCGAAAAAGAGAAAAACATTTTTTCGTTCCGGGTACAGTTTTCGCCAACCTAGGCGTGAGCATTCCCAAAAAGTCAAAAAGAATAGCAAAAAATTTTAAAATATAAAAACCGAAATTCGAGCTTCATTTCTACCCAAACCGGACTTGGACTAGCCGAAATAGTGGAAAATGTTTTTTTGTTCCAGGCACGGTTTCCGTCGACCTGGGTTGGAGCATTCCCAAAAAAATTTTGAAAAAATGGTAACAAAATTTTAAAAAATAGAAAATCTTATTCGATCTTAATTTCTAGCCAAATCGGTTCGGCACATGCCAAAAAAGAGAAAAACAATTTTTCGTTTCGGGTACAGTTTCTACCGAACATGGTTAAAGCATTCCTAAAAAATTTATCAAAAAAATAGTATTTTTTTTATTAACAAAACGTCGTTGTGGCTACATTTCTAGCCAAACCAGACACCAGCTGAAAAAGAGAAAAAACAATTTTTCGTTCTGGGTACGGTTTCCTCTGACCTTGGTTGGAGCATTCTTAGAAAAATTTTAAACAAATTGTAAAAAAATTTAAAAAAGTATAAAACTTCTTTCAAGCTTTGGTTTAGCCAAACCGGGACTAGGAGACGCCCGAAAGAGAGAAAAACAATTTTTCATTCTGGGTACGGCCGACCTTGGTTCCAAAAAAAAAAAAATAGTAAAACTTCATTCAAGCTTTCGTTCTGGGTACGGTTTCTACCGACCTCGGTTCCAAAAAAAATAGGAAAAAACTTTTAAAAAGAGAAAAAAAAAAATTTCATTTCGAGTACGGTTTCCAACGACCTTGGATGGAGCATTCCCAAAAAAATTGTGAAAAAATAGTAACCAAATTTTAAAAAATAAAAAATGTCCTTCCGGCATAATTTCCAGTCAAACCGGATTGAGACATGTTGAAAAAGAAAAAAAATAATTATTTGTTCCAAGTACGGTTTCTGCCGACCTAGGTTGGAGCATGTCCAAAAAATTTATTAAAAAAATAGTAAATAAAATTCAAAATTATATATAATAAAAGTCATTTTGGCTTCATTTCTAGCCAAACTAGACCAAGACAGGCTAAAAAAGAGAAGAATTTTTCTTTCTGAGTACGGTTTCTACTGACCTTGGTTGGAGGATTCCTAAAAAAAATTTTAAAAAATAGTAAAAAAGTTTTAAAGAATTAAAAACTTCATTCAAGCTTTATTTCTAGCCAAACCGGACCGGGACAGGTCGAAAAAGAGAAAAACAATTTTTTTCTTCTGGATGCTGTTTCCCTCGACCTATGTTGGAGCATTCCCAAAAAAAATTAAAAAAAATAGTGAAAAATAAAAAAACATCATTCAGGTTTTATTTCTAGCCAAACCAGATCGGGGCAGGCCCAAAAATAGTAAAACAATTTTTCTTCCCTGGTACCGTTTCTGTCGACCTATGTTGGAGCATTCCCAAAAAAATGAAAAATACAGTAATTTTTTTTAAAAAAAAAAATGCCATTCGGACTTCTTTTCTAGCCAAACTGTACAGGGACATGCCAAAAAATAGAAAAAAAAAACTTTTTGTTCCTGGTACGGTTTCTGCTAAACTAGGTTAAAGCATTCCCCCAAAAAAAAAAAAAATGCCATTCAGGCTTCATTTATTGCCAAACTAAACTGGGACAGGCTGAAAAAGAGTAACAATTTTTCGTTCAAGGTACCATTTCCGTCGACATGTGTTAGAGCATTCCCAACAAAAATTTAAAAAAAAAATAGTAAATTTTTTTAAAAAAATATAAAACGTCGTTCGGGCAAGATTTCTAGCCATACCGGACAAAGAGCATGCCGAAAAAGAGGAAAACAATTTTTCATCCCGAGTACGGTTTTCGCTAACCTGGGTTGAAGGATTCCCAGAAATAATTTGAAAAAAAAAACAGTAAAAAAATTTTAAAAAATAAAAAACGTCATTTGGGCTTCATTTCTACCAAAACCGGATCAGGACAGGCTGTAAAGGAGAAAAAAAAAATTCATTCCGAGTATAGTTTCAGCCAACCTAAGTTGAGGCATTCCTAAAAGAAATTTTAAAAAAATAGTAAAGAAAATTTTAAAAAATAAAAAACGTCACTCGGGCTTTCTTTCTTATCGAACCGGACCGGCACTGGCAAAAAAGAGAAGAAAAATATTTTCGTTATGGGTACGAACCGTACGGTTTCTGCCGACTTGTGCTGGAGAATCCCCAAAAAAATTTTGAAAAGATTGTAACAAAATTTTAAAAAGTAATATATGTCATTTGGGCTTAATTTTTAGCCAAGCTAGATCGGGACATGTCGAAAAAGAGAAAAACAATTTTTAGTTCCAGATACTATTTCCGCCGACCTTGGTTGGAGCATTCCTAATTATTTTTTTAAAGTCGTAAAAAAGTTTTAAAAATAAAAAACATCATTCATGCTTTATTTCTAGCGAAACCGGACCAGGACAGGCCGAAAGAGAGAAAAACAATTTTTGGATCTAGGTACCGTTTTCGCCAACCTGTGTTGGAGCAATCACAAAAATAATTTGAAAAAAAAAATATTACAAAAATTTGAAAAAAACAAAGAACGTGATTCCATCTCTAGACAAAACGGATAGGGACATGCCGAAATAGAGAAAAACAATTCTTCGTTCCGGATACGGTTTCCGCCAGCCATGGTTGAAGCATTCGCAAATTTTTTTAAAAAAAAGTATAAAAAATTTTAAAAAATAAAAAAACGTCATTCGGGTGCATATGACAAAATAAAAAAACAGCATTTTAGATTGTTTATGGTTTTAATGCACTAACTCTTTTGGATTTGCTACCTTTGCCGGTTAATGAAATGACAAGTTTAGATGGTCAAAAGAAGGCAGAGAATGTGAAGAAACTCCATGAAAGTGTACAACAGTGTATAGAGTAGAAAAATGAGCAATATCCAAAGCCAACAAGGGCCGTCGACAAGTCGTCTTTGAACTAGGTGATTGGGTTTGGGTGCATACAAGAAAAGAAAGATTTCCAGCCCGTAGGCGGTTTAAGCTACATCCTAGAGGTGATGGTCTATTTCAAGTCCTTGAGAGAATCAATGATAATGCTTAGAAGTTAGATCTTCTAGGTGAGTATAACATTAGTGCTACATTTAATGTTTCTGATCTTTCTCCTTTTGATGTAGGTGACGATTCGAGGACGAATCCTTCTAAAGAGAGGGGGAATGATGAGAATCAACAAGCATTCAAGGATCCATTGCATGTTCCAGTTAGGCGTCTTACAAGAGCAAGATCCAAGAAGATCAAAAAAGCACTTAATAGGCTAATTTAAGAGATTTGAGCTGATTCTAACGCATGACATTCCAAGTTTGGCCCAAAGAAAGATGAAGGCGTAATAAATTTAATCCAAGCTATTGAGGGCTGAACTGGCTTAATTGGGAGTGATTTATGGCGTGGATTAATGGCAAATTGACTTTCCAGCTCTATATCAGTTAATAGAGATTTTTTCCTATTCTAGAGCTTCTATTTCAGACAAAATCTACCTGAATTTAGGGCTTTTATTATTTAGAACATTTTTTAGCTATTTTCCTATTTTGGATCTTCTAATTTCAGACCAAATCAACTTTTATTTAGGGTTTTATTATTTAGTACGTTTTTTATATTTTCTATTTTTCAGTCATGTCTTATAAATAGCAAGCACTCATTGTAATAGAGGATAATTGAATAAAAATTAGAAAAGGTGAGACTTTGCTCTTCTTTTGGTTCTTTAAGAATTGTGAACTTATCAGAGACTCTTTTTTGTGGCGTTTAAACTATATACCTTCGGTTTATGGTTCTATTATAATCACTAGGTCAAGGTCTATTACTTATACTCTAGGTTTGCATTTCACTCATAAACATTGGGTCAGGGTTCAATCAAAATCTGAATGTTAGCTTTCTTGGGTAAATATTCTAATATTTTTGTTGGGTCTCAAAGCGTGTCGATTAAGGTTCGCATCATTTGGTTTCAGAGCACAAGTTCTAAAATCAGTTTTCTATCCCTTTATTTTTTTGTTTCCTATTATCATCCTGCCTTGCTCCTTTAGTGTTCTTTATTCATCGTTCTTATTTTTTTTTACATGCACTAGGTTAAAATCGTGCACCCAGCTCCAAAAAAAAAAAAAAAACGTGAAAAAAGTGAAAAAAAAGACATCAGAAAAGAAATAGAAAACAGAAAAAATATATTGTTTGTAGTTTTAGTTCTCTCAGACTAGAATTTTGTTTTTCTTTTGTCCTCTTCCTTTGATTTAGTGTTTTTGTCATATTTTTTTTGCCGTTGGTATTTTTTTAAACACAACAAGTCGAATTTCTTGATCGAGTTTATTAGTTTAATGCAGAACTGAAAAGGGGAAGCTATGAGTGGAAAAAGGCAAGAGAGTGTGAGACTAATATTGGGAAAAAGCCAATTTAAGAGTGAAACACGAGTGGGAGTGACATAATTTGAGTGCAAACACGTGAGGGAGTGTTGTGAGGAATTGTTTCTAACAATTTTTTGTAGTTTCAAAAGTACGTCTTCCAAGGACGAAACATCAAATAGGGAAGGTGATGAGAATCAACAAACATTTAAGAATCCATTGCATGTTCCAGTTGGGTCTATTACAAGAGCGAGATCCAAGAAGATCAAGGAAGCACTTAATGGGCTGATTTAAGAGATTTGGGCTGATTCTAACGCAGGACATTCCAAACTTGGCCCAAAGGAAGATGAAGGCGTAATAAATTTAATCCAAGCTATTGGGGGTTGATCTGGCTTAATTAGGAGTGATTTATGGCACGGGTTAATGGCTGATTGACTTTCCAAGTCTATATCAGTTAATGGAGATTTTTTCTTATTCTGGTGCTGATATTTCAGAAAAAATCAACCTAAATTTAGGGCTTTTATTATTTAGAATGTTTTCTAGCTATTTTCCTATTTTGGATATGCTAATTTCAGACCAAATCAACTTTTATTTAGGGTTTTGTTACTTAGTACACTTTTTTATATTTTATATTTTTTAGTCACATCTTATAAATAGCATGCACTCATTGTAGTAGAGGATTATTGAATAAAAATCAGAAAAAGGTGAGGCTTTGCTCTTCTTTTGGTTCTTCAAGAACTGTGAACTTATCAGAGATTCTTCCTTGTGGCATTCAAACTTTATACCTTCGGTTCGTGATTCAATTATATTCACTGGGTCAAGGTGTTGGATAAAATCTGGTTTTGTATCTCATACAAAACACACAGCGGAAGCAACAAACAAAGATCTATTTCATTCATGATTGACAACATGCACTCTATGAATTTCAGAATTTAAGAACAAGATAGCGTACCTTGGTATGGAGAATTTCAAAACAAAGATTAGAAGCACTTAGGAAAACTTTTAATCTTCACTCCAATTCCACTTTACGCCCAAGATGTGTGGTCTCTCAATCAGTTTCTAAAAGGGAGAATGAAAGTGTGTCTCACACTCTTTATTTTTCTTTTCGAAAAATCGCGTTAAAAAAAATTCTGTATGTTTCTCTCTTTATAATTAACTGATTATCTAATTGGGCTGGCCTATTGGGCCTTTCCAATTGGGCTTTAATGTGTGGCTTGGAATGGGACCAAAAGGGACCAATAAGACACTAGCTCCAATGGGCCTTGGGCTTTTCCGTCAACTCTTGACAAGTCCAAAGTTACCATTAATTATATTTAATACCACTATATAAATATAATTGCACTCTAGGCCTTATTAATAAATTATATCCCAAGACTTTATTTTACACGCAACCCCTTCATAAAATATTCGTAGTAATACAAAGTCATAAATATTGACTGCCACTTTGTAAATTACTACATCTTATCCTTGAGTACCCGGTTTAATCCTTTAAAATTATTCATCATATATTTATGAAATCCAATTTCATAAATATATACTTTAGTAATTTCTTACCAAAGTGGTTAGGCCTAACTCTCTGAATAACCAAACCCATTAAACTTATCTCAAGGGAATATTTTGTATCTCGATTAAGAGACTATGAATTCCATCTTGAGAATATATGTTCCATCAACACTAAATGTGGTTGCCTAACATACTGAGGTTTTGACCGTTACTTTAGATCTCACTCCTGATATATCAAAGCAACCTACACCTCATGATCAAGTCCATTATTCTCTCAGGATTAAGAGTTCATGCAAATAGAAGTCGTGAGATTTATTATTCATTTGACAGTCGTTAGGAGAATAATAAATCTCACAGCGGTCCAGTTCAATATGTCTTAACTCTTAAAACATATCAACATATCAACTAGAAGTCACCACTTCCATGATCAAGACAAATCATCTTAGTTGATACGTTATAGTCTTCGCAGATGAAATGCCCAATTTCATCACCGACTATGAACTATAAATTCTGAGTTTACAAAGAACTTGTGATTTATATGTTCTGTGACTTTTCACATAAATCACATACTATGCATCTCATGGACTATATGATAATGTCCAAATATTCATGTTACCATTATTTTAAATAAGAAATAAACAACTTTATTAAACACAACATTAAGTCATACATAATGTCATACATAGCATCATATAATAGGATTTAAGGGCATTTATCCTAACAATCTCCCACTTGCCCTAAAGACTATTGTGCATTAATCTAACTCCCATTCCCTCCAAATGTGACTCGAAAGTCCTTTGAGGCAAGGTTTTGTTAAAAGGATCTGCTAGATTATTTGCACTTTCAATCTTTGCCACCACAACATCTCCACGAGTAATAATGTCTCGAATGATATGGTACTTCCTCTCAATGTGCTTTCCTTTCTTGTGATTTCTTGGATCTTTGGATTGTGCAACCGCTCCACTATTATCACAAAACAATGTGATGGGAACTTGCTCCATTCTTATAACACCAAGATCAGAAAGGAATTTCTTGAGCCAAACAGCCTCCTTTGCTGCTTCACAAGCAGCAACATACTCGGCTTCCATGGTGGAGTCCGCAATATAAGATTGCTTAACACTCCTCCAACTTATGGCTCCACCTCCCAAGGTGAAAACACATCCTGAAGTGGATTTTCTGAAATCTAGACGTGATTGAAAATCTGAATCTGTATAGCCAATGGGAATCAAATCCTCACTATGGTAAACAAGCATATAATTTCTCGTTCTCCTAAGATACTTGAGAATATGCTTTACAGCTTGCCAATGTTTTGGTCCTGAATTTGATTGATATCGGCTGACCATGCCAACTGAATAACAAATGCCTGGTCTAGTACAAAGCATGGCATACATGAGACTTCCTACTGCAGAAGCATAAGGAACTTGTCTCATCATATTTTCTTCCTCTTGAGTCTTAGGCCTTTGGTCATCAGACAGAGGAACTCCATGTCTAAAAGGAAGCAATCCTTTCTTGGAGTTTTGCATGCTAAACCGTTCTAGAACCTTATCTATATATCTAGCTTGTGATAAGCCTAACATCTTATTCTTGCGATCTCGCCAAAGTTTGATCCCTAGAATAAAGTTAGCCTCACCCAAGTCCTTCATATCAAATTGGCTAGACAACCAAACTTTAACCGATGACATTACCCCTACATTATTCCCAATAAGTAGAATATCATCAACATAAAGCACTAGGAACATTACTATTTTGTCTTGATGTCTTTTGTACACACATGGTTCATCAAGATTTTGTTCAAAACCAAATGACTTGATTGCTTGATCAAATCTGATGTTCCATGACCTAGATGCTTGCTTAAGTCCATAAATGGACCTATTCAACTTGCATACCATATGCTCTTGATTCTTTGCTATGAAACCTTCCGGTTGCATCATGTATATTTCTTCTTCAAGATTGCCATTAAGAAATGCAGTCTTGACATCCATTTGCCAAATCTCATAATCATAATGAGCAGCAATGGATAAGAGAATTCTGATAGACTTAAGCATGGCTACTGGCGAAAAAATTTCATCATAATTAATACCTTCTTTTTGTGTGTACCCTTTCGCCACTAGTCTTGCTTTAAAGGTTTCAACCTTTCCATCTATCCCTCTCTTCCTCTTGTAAACCCATTTGCAACCAACAGGTTTAATGCCGTTAGGCGCCTTTACAAGATCCCATACATGATTGGAATACATAGAATCCAATTCAGATTTCATAGCTAAGACCCAATGATGTGCATCTATATCATTAATTGCCTCCTCATAAGTGTACGGATCCGATTCTGCCTCTTCTGAGATAGCTTCATAGGTTTCTCCCAAACCTATAAATCTTATAGGAGGCAGAACAATTCTCCCACTACGACGAGGCATCTGTGTACTAGGCATCTCATGAGTAATATCTTATGGTGTATCCAATACAACCACACCATCCCTAGTTTCATCCACTGGTTGTTCAACTACAGGTTCATTCATTTCAGCCAAGACAACTCTGCTTCTAGGATTAAAATTATTCACATAATCATCTTCCAAAAATTTGGCATGGGTGCTAACAAACACTTTGTTATCCTTATGATTATAGAATAAATAACCCTTGGTTTCTTTTGAATACCCTAAAAACATGCATACTTCAGTTTTGGTTTCCAACTTATCAGACTTCCCTTTCAACACATGTGCTGGACATCCCCAAATGTGGAGATATTTCATACTAGGCTTACGCCCACTCCACAATTTCTTAGGTGTGTTGGGAACAGATTTTGATGGAACTAAATTCAAAACATGCATAGCAGTTTTTAGTGCATATCCCCAAAAAGAAACTGGTAAAGTTGAGTAACTCATCATGGATCTAACCATTTCCAAAAGAGTCCTATTCCTTCTTTCTGCTACACCATTTTGTTGGGGAGTTCCAGGTGCAATCAATTGGGATACAATCCCATTCTGAATTAGATAATCCTTGAAATCCCCAAGAAGGTATTCGCCACCTCGATCAGATCGAATGGCCTTTATGCGTTTACCCAATTGATTTTCAACTTCAGCCCTAAACTCTTTGAACTTGTCAAAGGCTTCGGACTTCCGTCTCATTAGGTACACATAACCATATCTTGAGTAATCATCCGTAAAAGTGATGAAATACTCATAACCTCCTTTTTCTTGGGTTGACATAGGACCACATACATCTGTATGAACTAATTCAAGCAACTCTTGGGCTTTCTACCTTTTGCATTAAAAGGTCGTTTGGTCATCTTATCTTCCAAACAAGATTCGCAAACTGGAAAGTCATCAAAGTCCATGGGCTGTAAAAGTTCATCTTTGATTAGTCTTTGAATCCTATTTGAATTAATATGACCCAAACGCAAGTGCCATAGATATGCATCACTAGTAGAAGGAAACTTTCTCTTTAATGATTTTACATGAGAGCTACTATCTATTTCAGAATTGTATAATTCATGCATGTCAGGAGTTAAAATATAAAGACCATCCACAATATTGCCAGAACAGATAAACACTTTATCCTTCTTTATTACAACATTGTCTTTCAGGATAACACAATATCCGTGTTTACCTAAATAAGTTGCAGAAATTAAATTCCTACGAACATTAGGTACATACAAACAGTCTTCCAATATTAAAACTCTAGACTTAAAACACAAATTATACACTCCAACAGCTACAACCGGAATCTTGCTCCCATCAGCCAAAGTAAGAAATAGTTCTCCCTCATTCAACTTTCTAGTCTCCTAGAACCCCTGCAAAGAATTGCAGATATGATTAGTACAACCTGAATCCACACACTAGGAACCTGTTGGATTCTGTACCAAACATATTTCAAGAAGAAAGGAACTTTTCATACCCTTATTCTTGGCAGCCTTGAATATTGGACAATTCCTCTTCCAATGTCCTTTCTCACCACAATGGAAACACTTTCCTTTGCTTTTCTTTCCTTTTTCGGCAACCCCTAAAGCAATTTGTTTACCAATTTTCTTAGTGAAGTCCTTCTTCTTCTTTTTACCCTTGCCTTTCGACTTAGGTTGAGAAGTAGAAGCTTCACCCACATTGACTTCAACACTAGAAGTACCAAGGATGCCTTCCGCCGCCACTAACTCATTCATTAATTCAGACAAAGAGTAAATCTTTTTGTTCATATTATAATTGAGTCAGAATTCCTTGAATGAATCTGGTAGTGACTGGAGTATCATATCCACTTGGGATTCTCCATCAATGTCGGCACCTAAAACTTCTAATGTGTTCAGATTAGCAATCATCCTAAGACAATGCTCCCTTACTGAACTTCCTACAGCCATTTTGGTATTATAAATTTGCCTCATGGTTTCTTGCCTTGCAGAACAGCCTTGCTCACCAAACATCTCCTTCAGACTTAGCATGATCTCCGAAACATGTTCTACATCCTGCATTTGATGCTGTAGAACATTTGAGATAGATGCTAGGATGTAGCACTTGGCCATCTCATTAGATTTCTACCAACGATCATATCGTTGTTTTTCCTCAAGAGGAGCATCTAATGAAGGAAAGTTAGGACATGGTTGAGTTAGCACATATTTATGCTCTTCAGCAGTAAGAACAATGTCTAAATTCCTTTTCCAGTCAACATAGTTGGATCCAGTCAGTTTGTTTTGGTTAAGAATAGCAACAAGTGGGTTAAATGATGTCATGATTTAAATCTGAAAATAATAAATATGAATATAATAAGTAAACTGGATATTATCAATTTAGCATATAAGCATACAATATGGAACCTTAATAAAACCATAAAATAATATATGCAACAACAACCCAATCCATGTCTATAATTCCTTGGTAGCAAGTTTATTATAAACACATTAATTGGTTGAGAACTATTCTCATTATTAGTGCTATTGTGATAACTCTTATCAAACACTAATAATATGCCGTATTACCTTCAGCCTCTAAGTAATAATGACATAGCTCCTTTGGGAGGTTAACATTACACTTAGTCTAGTGTACACCATTATCTAGAATCATGTGTAGCCACATTTCATCTCCCTTTTATAGTGTTTAAACTTGTAGTACCATGAAACAAAACACCCTCCTTTGGGATCACGAGGCATATGCGCTAAGACGAGGTGTTTACCCACACTACTTTGAACCGATAATGGAGGCTGTGAGATCCAACCCTTGTATCTCTCTCCCACTAGAAATTTTAAAATAAATGTTTTTAATGTCAAGAACCATAAAAATGCTAGACACGTGAAAAACACAATCCTAATCTCATTAGGAATAAATTTCATTAAACTAGCATTAATATATATAAATATATATATAACGTAATACAAACCTATATTATATTATATATATAATATAATATATATATTACGTTAAAATATTATATTATATATATTAAAATATATATATATTACGTAATATATATATATAATATATATATATATATATATATATATATATATATATATATATATATATATATATATAATATATAACGTAATATATAACGTTGAAATCCTGTAGGATTCAACATTCTTCATGGCAAAAGACAAAAATTGCATGCATATATGTAAGGAACGTACGGCCATGCATGCAAAGAACTTCAAACCAGCCATGCAATGTACAGCCATCTAAGAATGCCCATTTCCATGCGAAACAGTGCAATGAATGAATGCACGGAAAAGGTAGTTATCTATATAATTCCGTACAATGAGAAAAACCACTCCCATTTCAATAACTACTCCTATTCGAACAAATATAAAGGCAATAGATATTGAATATGGCTGTGCAAAATTGTAATGGCCATCACTTTTATACATAAGTGATACAATTCTCTACATTATATTCAAATGATGCAGAAAATTGAAACACAAAATGAACGGTTTTCTTAAATTCTAAAATTCAATCACACATTATACAATCATGAAATGAAAACCTGGCTCTGATACCAATTGTTGGATAAAAATCTGGTTTTGTATCTCATACAAAACACACAGCGGAAGCAAAAAAACAAGGATCTATTTCATTCATGATTGACAACATGCACTCTATGAATTTCAGAATTTAAGAACAAGATAGCGTACCTTAGTATGGAGAATTTCAAAACAAAGATTAGAAGCACTTGGGAAAACTTTTAATCTTCACTCCAATTCCACTTTACGCCCAAGATGTGTGGTCTCACAATCAGTTTCTAAAAGGGAGAATGAAAGTGTGTCTCACACTCTTTATTTTTCTTTTCGAAAAATCGCGTTAAAAAAAATTCTGTATGTTTATCTCTTTATAATTAACTGATTATCTAATTGGGCTGGCCTATTGGGCCTTTCCAATTGGGCTTTAATGTGTGGCTTGGAATGGGACCAAAAGGGACCAATAAGACACTAGCTCCAATGGGCCTTGGGCTTTTCCGTCAACTCTTGACAAGTCCAAAGTTACCATTAATTATATTTAATACCACTATATAAATATAATTGCACTCTAGGCCTTATTAATAAATTATATCCCAAGACTTTATTTTACACGCAACCCCTTCATAAAATATTCGTAGTAATACAAAGTCATAAATATTGACTGCCACTTTGTAAATTACTACATCTTATCCTTGAGTACCCGGTTTAATCCTTTAAAGTTATTCATCATATATTTATGAAATCCAATTTCATAAATATATACTTTAGTAATTTCTTACCAAAGTGGTTAGGCCTAACTCTCTGAATAACCAAACCCATTAAACTTATCTCAAGGGAATATTTTGTATCTCGATTAAGAGACTATGAATTCCATCTTGAGAATATATGTTCCATCAACACTAAATGTGGTTGCCTAACATACTGAGGTTTTGACCGTTACTTTAGATCTCACTCCTGATATATCAAAGCAACCTACACCTCATGATCAAGTCCATTATTCTCTCAGGATTAAGAGTTCATGCAAATAGAAGTCGTGAGATTTATTATTCATTTGACAGTCGTTAGGAGAATAATAAATCTCACAGCGGTCCAGTTCAATATGTCTTAACTCTTAAAACATATCAACATATCAACTAGAAGTCACCACTTCCATGATTAAGACAAATCATCTTAGTTGATACGTTATAGTCTTCGCAGATGAAATGCCCAATTTCATCACCGACTATGAACTATAAATTCTGAGTTTACAAAGAACTTGTGATTTATATGTTCTGTGACTTTTCACATAAATCACATACTATGCATCTCATGGACTATATGATAATGTCCAAATATTCATGTTACCATTATTTTAAATAAGAAATAAACAACTTTATTAAACACAACATTAAGTCATACATAATGTCATACATAGCATCATATAATAGGATTTAAGGGCATTTATCCTAACACAAGGTCTATTACTTATACTCTTGGTTCGCATTTCACTTATAAATGTTGGGTCAGGGTTCAATAAAAAATCTAAATTTTAGCTTTCTTGGGTAAATATTCCAATATTGTTGTTGGGTCTCAAAGTGTGTCGATTGAAGTTCGCATCATTTGGTATCAGAGCACAGGTTCTAAAATCAGTTTTCTATCTCTTTATTTTTTTTGTTTCCTGTTATCATTCTATCTTGCTCCTTTAGTGTTCTTTATTCATCGTTAATTTTTTTTTTTTTTTGATGTGCACTAGGTTAAAATCGTGCACCGAGCTCCCAAAAAAAAAACATGAAAAAAAAGACATCAGAAAGGAAATAGAAAACCGAAAAAAAAAAAAAATATTGTTTGTAGTTTCAGTTCTCTTAGACCAAAATTTTGTTTTTCTTTTGTCCTCGTCGTTTGATTTAGTGTTTCTGTCATTTTTTTTTTTTTTTTTTTGCTGTTGGTATTTGTTTAAACACTACAAGTCGAATTCCTTGATCAAGTTATTAGTATAATGTATAACTAAAAAGGGGGAAGCTACGAGTGGAAAAAGGCAAGAGAGTATGAGATTAATATCGAGAAAAAGCTAATTTAAGAGTGAAACATGAGTGGTAGTGACATAATTTGAGTGCAAATACATGAGGGAGTGTTGTGAGGAATTATCTCTAACAATTTTCTGTAGTTTCAAAAGTATGTCTTCCAGGGGCTAAACATCAAATGGGGAAGGAAGGGAGGAGTCGTCCATCATTTTGCAGGCTATGTAAAAACAATTTGAACGCATGAACGTGGTGTATAATGAGATATAGGATCAGATAGATAAGGAAAACACTGTTATTGCTACTTTGCGTGAGGAGCGTCCCCAAAGAGGCCCTAATGCTAGAAGGCAAGAAAGGCGTGCGGGTATGGATGATTCTGATGACTACCACGAGGATGAGTTTGAAGATGAAGATGATCAAGCTTCATTGAACAACGAGGATAGGTTTGTGCCAAGGGGAGAAAGGCGTGGTAGAGGTTTTCGAAGAGATCCAAGATAGCAAGATGGGATTGACAGAAACCTAGGAAACATAAAAATGAAGATACCAACGTTCCAAGGGCAAAATGATCTAGAAGCATACTTGGAGTGGGAGAAGAAGGTGGAATTAATCTTTGAGTGCCACAACTACTCCGAGGAGAAAATGGTAAAACTCACTGCCATTAAGTTTACTGACTATACTATTATATGGTGGGATCAACTTGTGATGAACAGAAGGAGAAACCACGAGAGACCAATTGAGGCTTGGGAGGAAATGAAGGCTATCATGAGAATACGATTTGTTCCTAGTCACTACTATAGGGACCTGCATTAGAAATTACAGAGTCTTACTCAAGGCTACAGGAGCATGGATGACTACCACAAGGAGATGGAGATTGCCATGATTCACAAATGTAGAGGAGGATAGAGAAGCTACCATGGCAAGGTTTATGAATGGGCTGAATCAGGACATTGCCAACGTGGTGGAGTTGCAGCACTACGTGGAGTTTGAGGACATGGTACACATGGCAATAAAGGTGGAACAACAACATAAAAGGAAAGGAACTCAGTCATTTCAAAATCTGGGCTCCTCTGCTTCATGGAGGTCAAATGGTAGGAAAGACGAAGGGGCTATTTTTAAGTCCAAAATCGAACCACCAAAAAGGAGAGATGAAGCTCCCAGTGTCAACAAAGGTAAAAATGAATCCTAAACTCATAATCGTGATATGAAGTGTTTTCGTTGTTTGGGAGTTGGTCATATATAGCTTCACAATGCCCAAATAAGAGGACCATGATTGCACGTATTGATGGAGAGGTGGAAACCAAAAGCGAGGGAGATGATGACCAGATTTCATCACTTGAGGATGCTTGTGACGATGATGTGGAGTATCTAGTGGAGGGTGAGTCACTTGTGGCTAGGCATGCTTTAAGTGCCCAAGTCAAAGAAGATGACATGGAACAACAAAGAGAAAACATTTTTCACACTAGATGCCGCATCAACAACAAGGTATGTAGTATGATTATAGATAGGGGTGATGGAAAAATAACATGCTTGCATCGCATCAGAGTAGACGCAGCAGAAAAATAACGGATCTACTTCATACATAAAAGTTAACATGCACTATTTAAGTTTTAGAATATAAGAACAAGAGAGTGTACCTTGGAGCGGTGAATTTTAAAACCGAAGATCAGAAGCACTTGGGAACACTTTCAATTTTCACTCCAATTCCACTAACACCCAAGATGTGTGGTCTCTCAATTAGTTCCACAAGGAGAATGTCAAAAAGTGTCTAATACTTTTTACACCACTTCACAAGAGTGTTCTTGCAAATTCTCTATGAATTCTCTACAGAAAAATTCTGTGTGTTTCTCCCTTTGTATCTAACTGATTATCTAATTGAGTTGGTCTTTTGGGCCTTTCCAATTGAGCTTAAGTGTGTGGCTTGGAGTGGGACTAAAAAGGACCAATAAGACACTAACTCCAATGGGCCTTGGGGTTTTTATGTCAACTCTTGACAAGTCCAAAGTTACCATTAATTATATTTAATACCACCATATAAATATAATTGTACTCTAAGTCTTATTAATAAATTATATCCCAAGACTTTATTATACATGTAACCTCTTCATAAAATATTCATAGTAATACAAAGTCATGAAAGTAGACTGCCACTTTGTATATTATTACATTTTAATTCCTTGAGTACCCGGTTTAATTCTTTAAGTTATTCATCATATATTTATGAAATCCAATTCCACAAATATATACTTTAGTAACTCCTTACTAAAGTGGTTAGGCCCAACTTCCGATTAACAAACCCATTAAACTTATCTCAAGGGAATATTTTGTATTTTCGTTAAGAGACTATGAATTCCATCTTGAGAATATATGTTCAATTAACACTAAATGTGGCTACCCAACATACTGAGATTTTGACCGTAACTATAGATCTCACTCCTGATATATCAAAGCAACCTACACTTCATGATTAGGTCCATTATCCTCTCAGGATTAAGAGTTCATGCAAATATAAGTCGTGAGTCTATTATTCAATTGACAGTCGTTAGGAGAATAATAAATCTCATACGGTCTTGTTCAATATGTTTTAACTCTTAAAACATATCAACATATCAACTAGAAATCTCCATTTCCATGATCAAGACAAATCATCTTAGTTGATATGTTATAGTCTTTGCAGATGAAATGCTCAATTTCATCACCGACTACGAATTATAATTCTAAGTTTACAAATAACTTGCGATTTATATCTTCTGTGACTAAATTACATAAATCACATACTATGCATGTCATGGACTATGTGATAATGTTCCAATATACATGTTACCATTATTTTCAAATAATAATAAAACAACTTTATTAATCACAACATTAAATCATATATAATGTCATACATAATAAAATATATAGCATCATACAATAGA